>JAVRXN010000007.1:52142772-52403864 GCA_033556935.1 Timema podura | reverse complement strand
GAAATATATTTATAACTTGATTTTCACTATCAAACTTAAAATAAATGTTTGCTATAGCCTGAAAATGCAAAACATATGTAGGCCTACTAATATTTTGGATGAAAACAAAACAAGCACTTTTAATTTTACTAAGCACTGCGTCTTACCACAAATACCAATTACGCTAATGGTTAGGAATTGAGAAGGTTGAATTTAGAGGAAGTGAACCCGTATTTGCATGGAGGGAGAGTGAAAAACTATTTAGGGAAAAACCACCCCCAGTTCACCTGAACGAGATTCGAACATCGATCTCCCCATCCTCGGCAGTCAAACTCAACACAAAACTAGTGCGTTAACTAAATACACCACCTAGGCGGGTATTTGACAAGATGCTTCTACTTGCTAAAAAAGCAGAATTATTAAAAAAAAAACTTTGGGCTTTGCCCGACATATTAGGTAGCTCCTATGAGTGGTGCTGCCCATTACGGCTATCACAAACTTGCACATCCTATTTCAAGATTAATTACATGTGCCAATGTAGGTCTACATCAGGGGAAAAAATGCCACCCAATCCGGATAGAGTGGTTTAGATTCCACTCGTGCAAACATGTTCCTAGTTCAGGTGGATTTTCTAAGTGCCTAAAAAAGGACTAGGCATAGTAAAATATAGGAACAGATAATTTATGCATGTAGAGCCTGAAGACGGGTAAATCGTCGTTCGAATCCGGTCGGGTGCAGTGAGGGTGAGGTTTCCACTCTCACTGCACACAAATGCGGGTGCACTTCTTCAGAATTCAACCTTCCTGATCACTTCCTCTGAATTCAATCTTTCTGATCTCTAACCCGTTAGTAATTAGTATACAGGCCTATCACCTGAATAGGCAGTAAGACGTGGTGATAAGAAAAATAGAATGGTTTGTATTACACAAGTGCAAACATGTCCCTAGTTCAGGTGGATTTTCGATAAGTGCCTAAAAGGACCGGGCTTAAAAAAACATATGAACAGATAACAATTTATTTAAATGGCCTATTTTTTTTCTCTAGAATCCATGGTTAAATCCAATACAAACACAAAATGGAAATAGAGAGGTTTGGGTTCCACTATTACAAATATGTTTCTAACTCAGGTGGATTTTCTAACTGCCTAAAAAAGGAGTAGGCCTGGTAAAAAAAAATATACGAGCAGAAACTATTTATGCATGCATATCTTTTTTTTTCTAGTTTTCATAAATAAACGCAACATTGTAAAAAAGGGGTTTGGCTTCCAAAGTAAAAGTAGGCCTACTTGTAGCCAAAACTTTACCTGGTCTCCCGACGATTTCTGAAATACTTAGCCAGGCATTTTCTTTTCTTAGAGCGTCTTTAAAGTCTTTAAGTTTTTTATTAAACAAAAGAGGCCTTTGCAGAACACAATCAACAAGTAGAGAATCCATTAGTATCCATAATTTATCAATTACAAAAAATTAAATTACGCTAGTAAATGGACTATAAAGCAAATAATAGGGGTGTTGAACCTATAAAAGCAAAGCCAATATTTCCGAGAACTTGGTATTTCTCATAAAACATTTTCCTAGAAGCCGCTCTTCCCGGGATGTTTAGATTTTTAGAAAAATGTTTCTGAAATAGGTCCCCGTGAAGCCATCTTTTCAGTTTGTAGATGTTTCCATAGCAACTGTTTCTATCACAGCCATTCTTTCTTTATTTCAAGGCGCATGCGCATATTTACTCGGCTGAGATTGGTAGTCCGTATAAACAAGTCCATAGAAAGTTGAAGTTGGGCAACTTCTATGGAGTAAGGACTTACAGATAAGGACTCTGTGGCCAGAGCAATCTGATATTGTATCATCGATTTCTTACGGACCACGGACCTACGGATACGGAGTCTGTGTCAGGGCCTTGAGTGACCAAACGGACGTATTTCATAAACAATCTCCACCTACGATCGATTATAAGAAAAGTTAAACAAAATATTATACACCGTCACAGAAACATATTGAAGTAAGGAACAACATAGTTAACTAAATGGTATAATGGTTCACCGCGCTAGGGTATTAGAAGCTTATTTTAAATTGTTCCGTCACCACTAACTTGAGTACTAGTCGATAGCTTTGCTCTCGATTCTTAACTCTGTAATTGTTACACTAGTTCATCCCCTTTTCGATAATCTTTAGTTTCGGTGCTACGTCATTTTTAAGGTGTGTCGTCTCTTATACAAAACTACTCTTTTCTACCTCAACAATAAGTAGTTTATTATTTCTATTAGTGTTTTAAATTCGAGAGCCCACCCCGATTTCCCAACCATACATTTTGGAGCTTCTAATTTTCTGGTTAGCTATGGTATCTCTTTTATATTAGTTTTGGATATATATTGAGATCCCTATATTTCTCAAACCTCATTTTAAAATTCAAAATCTTTAAATGTTTCTAGACATTTGGGGCTGTTTTTCAAACTTCATGCCAAATTTTGATGGTTTACCCCATTTTTTTTATTAGTTCTTTAAATTTCCCCACATACAATACCTATACTTTTATCGATGAATAAAGAAACACAAGGACATATGGTATTGCAAAAACAATCTCTTTTGAGTTTATAGGCTCATGAAGTGTAAATATCTATCAAAATATCGAATTCAATTTTTTTTACGATCACAGTACTTCCTCTCTACTAGGTGTATCGATGACCTTTTTCTCTTTCAGGATATTTCTTTGCGCACCAGCCTCCAATTATAGTGCAAAAATGATTATTTGCACAATAAAATATAATCTAAAGACATAATCTACTTAGATTGGATTATATCAAGAAAAAATTGTTGTCAGCGGTTTGTATTGAACAATTACCTGATCCGTTTTGATTGACATGAAACCTAGTAAACTTTTGGCACTTATTAGAGAAACTAATCGATTCAATACTTTAGCTCAGTCGGTAGCGTGTCTGTCTATTGAACTAAGTGTTCTGATTTCGATTTACAACAAGGTCAAAAAATGTAGTATTAGTGAAACGTGGGGTTGCCCTTTCACATTGATGAAGTAACGGCTGGGGACTGGATGTTGTGCTTGTCCTAGTCTTAAGTTGAATTGAAGGGATCGGGTTCAGATAGTCCTATGCCACATCACCCTCAAACTGAGATAAAGGGAGAAACATTCGATGGATCGCCAGCTAACACTAAAAATATATAGCACACGTCTTTACTGTATTGCTCTACAATCGGCTGTCAGAATGTAATAATACTTTGTACAGACAGAAGATGGATGGTTTTGGAAGAAGTTGATGTTAATATCTCATTTTTACCAGAAATGTAGCTTAGGAGTATCAGATCCCAAGCCATTCAATTAATAAGGCATATGAATCTACGACAGGCCTAGCAAACCGATAGTGGAAAATATATGGATTGAATAAAAAAACTGACCCAAGCCACAGGCTGTGAACAATAATGAAGGTAAAGTAAAAATAAACTAATCTACCATAATTAGAAGTAATTGCTTCTAATAGTTTAGTAAATTTAGAACCCCTCCAATCCCAAATGTCTTATTCACTTTGAGAAGTTCCAAATTCTAAGATTAATTTGGTTATTTGGAATGTTCTCTCTAACTTAGCTCAAAAGTTTATTCTGGCTATAGCAAAAAAGTTCATGTTCAGGCACATATGAGCATAAACGAAGCTCAAACGAATGGTGAAAAAAGAGTTTTGTTACATTACTATTTAAAATGTGGTGGGCCAGCTTGAACTCAATTTTTTTACATGTTATGGTATTGAGAAAGCTCAACTTAACCCGCCATATTAATTATTATATAGCAAGCCTAATTTTAGAGCACAAATGTTCATTTTCAGGCACATATGAGCACAAACGAAGAACAAACGAATGGTGAAAACAGAATTTTGTTACATAGATATCTCAAAATGTGGCGGGCCAGCTTGAACTCAATTATTCTACAGGTTAAGGTATAGGGAAGGCTTAGCTTAGCCCGCCACATTAAATGTTCTCTAGAATGCCTAATTTTAGAGCACAAATGTTCATTTTTGGCACATATGAGCACAAACGAGGCACAAACTAATGGCGAAAACAGAATTTTGTTATGTTTTGTTTTTTAATATGTGGCGGGCTAGCTTTAGCTCGAGGTGGATCGCCTTCATTAAATCTTATCTAAAAGACCTAGTTTCACAGCACAAAAGTTCATGTTCGGGCACATATGAGCACAAACGAAGAATAAATGAATGCTGAAAACAAAATTTTGTTACATTGATATTTCAAAATGTGGCAGGCCAGCTTGAACTCGAGTTTTCTACAGGTTATGATATAGGGCAGGCTCAAGTTAGCCCGCCACATTAAATGTTATCTAGAATGCCTAATTTTAAAGCACAAATGTTCATTTTCGGGCACATATGAGCACAAACGGAGCACAATGGAATGACATAAATACATTTTTGTTATGTTGTGTTTTTCAATATGTGGCGGGCTAGCGCGAGCTCAAGTTGGCCCGCCACATTAAATATTTTCTAAAGGGGCCAGTTTCACAACACAAATGTTCATGTTCGGGCACATATGAGCACAAATAGAGCACAAACGATTGAACAAAAAAAAGTTTTTTTTTCAGCAATGTGGCGGGCCAACTTGAGTTACGTTGATCGTTACCCATCTACAAACTAGTATCGTTTCGCAAGCGTTGGCTAACCTGCTGTATCGGAATCCTGGCGGCAGTGGAGGGTGAAGCCAGAATCTAAGATATACGGGTCCAGCTACTCTTTAGTTCTTGTGATCAGAACTTGAAGCCAAATGGCGTTAGTGTCGTTGCGGAATAGCACGCGCGCAATTTAAATAGTGTAGAGAACAAAATTATAACATACAAAATAAAATTTATCACTTGCTTGTGGTTGGAATATAGTTTCAATTTATTTGTAATATTGTATTATCAAGCACATACTAAATATTTGTTTGGTAAAATTTTATCATAAAACACGGTTTTAAATTATTACTTAAAAAATGTATTGATGTACGATAGTACTAAGGCATCAATCAGTCTTATCATCTAGATAATGATTTAGGGTAATATGTCCGATCACGAGGCCTAAGAGTATTTCCTTCAATAAATGCATAAGGCCGAATGCAAGAATGAAATAAGCAAACGTGAAGAGTGAATGAGAAGTGGGATTTTTGAGTATTATTTATGGTTGAAAATGTGAGGAGTTAATAAGCAATCTTAGAGGGTACGCTCTTGCAGACGGCTCAATACCAAGGCAAATTAATGACACTCACCCTTCATTTTTACTCATTTCATCCTTGCACACAGTCTATAAAGTTTCAAATCACAACGGTCCCAGGTTTGTTTCCCGCCTTCTAGTAGACATTTCTCAAATACTATTATTGACTTATGCGGCAAGATAGTTATTAATAGTATTGTCCCTTAATATTATTTGATTAAATGACTGTAATAATATTACTTGCCGCAACAAATCCTAAGTAATTCGATTGTTACTACCAAGCTGTAGTTAAGTCATTTTAAGAGAGTTTAACACTTCAGTATGTGAGCAGTTTGTCCTCTATGAATAACTTATTACTTTAGTGGAAAGTGCCTTTTAAAAAAAAAAGTTGCTTTTTTAATATGTTGTTGTCAAATACTTTCGAATGTAAATAATACTCTTAAAGTCCACTGGAAGATCCACCTGCCTGGGATTTGGACATGAATCCTGAAATCAAAGTTCAGAGTCAAGCAAATGAGTTGAATGCTTTGAATGACTTGGTGGTTTTAGACTAATTTTTGATAATGCTAGAGCCTATTTCGAAGGAATAGGAAAATCACCATTTTTGTGGGGGTTTGGGGATCAGAGATAGGACTAAAATACACTTGTTTCATCTGCTTTATAAATTCTAGTATATTGTATACATTAGGATCTCTAACACATGTGTGAGTCAATTTGATCGAAGATTGTTTTTATAAAAACTGAAGCATCAGCAAGACAAGCATGCAATGCCAATTTTTTTGTGAGGGGGGATCCAAGGGTGACTCAGCTATAAAAGTTTCAACGTTCCAGGGCCAATCAATATATTTTTTTGAATTGGTGCGTTTTTAACAATTAATAATTTATTCTTCAGAATGTGCATTATTTTTCTAACTATACTAATCAAATCTTAAAATTGATTTTATTTAGGTAGCACAAAGTGAATAGATTTATATTTGATTTATTTGTAAAATACTTAAGGGCATTATTCTGGAAATTTCTGAAAAGCTGATTTTACATATTTGTAATGTCTGATTAAATTGGAATAATTAACCCCTTTAAGCTTTAGCTCAGAACACTAGTGTTTACATTTATTTGGGGTAGAAAGATGTTTCAGATTTAGACAAAGTCCCCAGTAGTTTGGTTAGTAAAGATAGTAATGAGATGAGTTTTAAGGCCGAGGTTTGAATTATTATTATTAAAAATAAATCTTTCTAACAATAGAATATTCCTAGCCTGGCGACGTATCTGAATTTTACAAATGGATTAAATATTTTTTAAATATCAATACCTTTAGTAAAACTATCAACAATAGGAATAGGATAAGGGTTAGAAAATAGATAAATTTTAAAGGAAAGAGTAACCATTTACTTTATTGAATGTCAATGTATTCAATAATTATAAATTATTTTGTTAGTTATGTTATCGATTCAGGTTTATAATATAAAACATACAATATTTTTATTATTTACTTTACGAGATAGTGTAATTTTTTAATATATTTAATAATATAATATGCTCCTGTGCCTTACTCCATATTAAATATCTCCATACATAGAAACTTATATATGAAGACATTCCTGAGACCAATAGTGTACAGATATATATTAATAAAATTTACTAAAAGATGGTTATTAATGGCCAGCATGCTGGAATTCTTACATTTGCCTATGACGAGTTTAATTATTGCAATTTACAGCCAACAACATATACAGTAAACAGCGAGGAAATGGATCTTGTTATTGTTTGTAAAACTGAAGCCGAGCAATCATGGCCTATTTATAGCTGGGAAAGGGCGAAAGAAATACCTATATCCTTGGGTTTTCTAGGATGGGTGTTTTGTTATTCAGGATAATCCTCCAAACTTGTTTTTTTTTCTTTTGCTTGTGTGGCTTAACATAAAACATATGGTAAAATGATATTATATACCCCGTCAAACCCTTACTTTGCATTAGAAATGAGCTAAATTATTAAACCACTATGAACATATTTTATTGTTGAATAAAACACAAAAATCAATGACAATTTTTTTTTTTGTATAACTTAAATACACGTGTCAACCTCACCTCCATTGCTAGATCATTGATTTATATTTGAAACAGGTTAATCGGTCAACAATTAAATTATTTAATAGGTAATGATCCAGTGGTATTTGTGTAGTAAGGGCCAAAAAAAAGTGTTTTTAACGTCCTTGATCCCAACTAAAAGAGGAATCAGAAGCCCTCCTCCAAAAATTGTTGGGCCGTACCCTTAAAGTTATAAGTATTGAAGAACCTTATAAGAATCCTGGAATATTTACTGTGACACATAATATGGCCTACATATTGTCACATCCTTTTGATTAAGACTGTATCAAATTATTTAAATTGTTAATACTCCTTGTGAGCATGATGCTCTATACTCTCTAACTAGGTGTTTATTGCCATCTACAAGCCAAGTCACTATTTTCACATAACAATTACATAGCCTATGTACATCATTAATACCTATTTATAATAATCAACCGTTTTTGATTCTTCTTTTCATGTAAAATTATTATTATTAGCACCGCGTTTTACTACCTGTTCGGGTTGTAAGCACTTACACTGATGTGTAATGTAGGGTGATTGTGAGATGAAATGAAGGACCTACAGTCTAACATGGAGGCCTGGCATTCCCCACAATCACAAGTTGTGATTAATACACGTCTTGTCAGAGGTGAAGGAAGGGTTTGGCAATCAGATAAATCTGTGCCGGGACCGAGGATTGAACCCCAAAGCCCCAGCACAGAAGTCTGACACCTTACCCCTAGACCACCAGATCACCAGTTTTCATATAAAAAGTTTATAATTAAATGTCACCATGCTCTCGACAGAACTTTAAGAACTGTTAAGATTAATTTGTGTGGTAACTTAAGCTAAACACATCTATCTACTTGAGTAATATTAGATTTTGTCCAAGAAGGTAATTTTCTATAAAAACTGTAGAAATACTTACCTTATCTCATGTTCCCTTCTATCCCACCTTAAAAAGTGGCATGATAAAAAGAATCTGCAGTTTAATTATTATTTTGCTTTAAGGTTTTACCACAGGCTTCAAGAGAAAGAATTCCATTTTTAATGTTACGATCAAATATAAATGTATATCATGAATTTCTAAAAATATTAAATTATGTTAGACAGAAAGAAAAAAGACAATAAGAAAATGGTGTTTTATATCATTGATATAATAATAGTGAGTTAAAAGAAGGTTAACAAATTCTATGTGGTGGGCCACTTTCTCCCACATTGATCCTTCTCAGTGAGCAGATGGATTACTTTCTCATAAGAATAGCATTGATCAGTGACAGATCAGGAAAAAAATATGTGGGGGGTGGGGGAAGAGGGGGCAAACCAGGCGTTACACCATTAATTTGATAAAAACTTTTATAAATCATAAACATTTTATCATAATATTACTACGTATTGGGTGTTACTTGTTTAGCCGTTTATCAAAACGTTTCCCAGGAGGCACTGAGAGTAAGCGAGTAACATCACCTCCCACCTATAATTAATTTTGACTAAACTATTTAATTATGATAAAGCCGTGCTGTTTCACCTGATTAAATCAGGCTATGATATTCACAAGCACTCAAGCTTTTTATATAATAAAATCTTTATTACAAAGGTTAATACACAAACTTCCTTTTAAATATACTTACATACAAAACATGTCTCCATTGGTGAACATATTTTTCTTATTTTGTAGTGACCGTCTTCAAGAGTGCCACATCCATTATCTAAAATATAGAACATCTGTATTCTCCTTTTCAGAAATGTCCTCTTTGATCCATCCCACAATCTGCATCAAGTGTCTCATCATCTACCACAAGTACCTGTTCTGTATCGCTTGTCCTCAGGCACTGTTCCAGTAATATTCTTAGACCATCACGAGAAACACAAAGACGTTACAGTTCCATTTGGCCCTGTCTACCGAGTCCTTTGAGATATACCAGGTCTTCCTCAGACGATTTTTCTCCCGGATGTACCTAAGAATACAACCCGGAAAGGAAGCCTATGGTGCCCTTCTAGGAGAGTGCCTCGGAATCAAAACTTTGAACGCTACTTTGATGAAGTTATGAACTCCACACGGATGTTGATTTCAACTTTTGATCAAAGATTAAGAGTCAGCCCCAATCTCTCCTTCAACACATCCTTAAACCTATCCTATCATTTAATCTCAGGTCAGGTTTTTAAGGAGGGTCTTTTGAAGGAGACTCCACATCCCGGATTCACAATAACCATATTGTTATTCAAGTTGAGTTTGGTTAAAGACTACAGTTCCAGTTATCAAATGATCCCTCTGATGACAACCATGTCAAGGATGTTAGTGTGGTTATTGGATTGGTTAGGGAAGTGGATGGGTAGGGAGGAATGTACAACTCCAGACCATATTTATCTCTGAAGTCGTGGAGGAATAGGCCGCGAGCATTCATGATCCTGGAAGACTATGATGGGTGCTTGGCATTATAATCACCCCCGATTATAAGAGGTGTAATACCACGTGGCATCATTTCCATATCAACCTTCATAATCGAGATGAACCACTTTTGGGAGTTTAGGGGGATGAGATAGGACCGAAGAGAGGGAGAAATGACCAAACTTCATGGTCTCTCGTATTTCCATTACTATAGAGGTGGAGGCCTCAAAGATAACAATGAGACGCTTTAGTAAATACCTGGACTAGATCCTTAGGACTTTTCATTAAGTTAGCTAAAGAAGATCCAGGCCTCTTCAAGAAGCAGCCATAGCCATCTTGTAATGGAGCACATCCCCTATCTGAATTCCCATAGCAGTGCACCTCTGTAGACCATCAAGACTAAAAAAGCTCAAAGCCGCACTCTGGAAAGCTAAAGGAGTCACTAGTCAGAGGGCTGAGCTGTAAATATTCCTTGCTAAGCACCAAGTCAATGTAAAACTGTTGTGTCCCTCGGAGAGTTTATTGTTGGCAGAGTTAATCTGCCGGTGTAGGGACTAGGCGGAAGAGGTGGTAGTGGGGGTGGGAGACATAAATAAGAATAAATCTTTACCTATTCCCTCTTTCTGACTTGTATTTTTATGGTTTCCTTTTTTAGGAAGTTGGGCTACACATTTCATCCTTTCTCTTGATGATTTTTGACCCAGCTAGTGTTGAGTCATTGAATACCTTAAGAAAATTCAAAATAAAGAAGGGTTCACTCCCCCCTCCCACCCCATTTAAAAAGAAGCAATAATGCCAGCAATTTAAGTAAAATTGCAACCTAGTAATTTTTTATTACAAAAAGAAAATTAAGATATACAACAGTATGACTCACCTTCTTTTGAAACACTTTGAATGTGATGTAATTAAATGTGACAAAGTTTAACATTCGCATATGGGGTATTCCTAAAATTCTGATAAAAAGAAGACTCGGGCCACATTGTGTGCTGGTCCAACCTAAGGTCCACGATCCACAAAGAATCATGGAGTTGGGCTGCATGCAACCCGGAAGTTTGACATACCTCATGCCTGCCCCCGATAGCTCCTATAGCCATTACACTCGGACTTCTTAATTTGGTCCTATCCCGACATGTATTTATGGAAATGCCCCTTAAAGGCAGAGATCCATTAAAGTGAAATAATTTGTCTTACCAGAAGATAAAGTTATGTTAAAAATACAGTACGTTATCGATTTACATGGATTCTAGACAAATCAATCCAGTATTTCACCTTATGACTAACAGCGCCATCTATCAAGAGCAACTTTAAACATGGTAAATGGCGTTACTAGTGAACTGTCACAGAGATGTTATCACCATTTTGTTTGTTAGTACCTTGAGCCCAAGTCCATTTTCTCAAAAATTTAATTTTTAACTGTCCTTCACAATGGATAGCATATTTAAGTACTGTTAGACTTAAACAGTTTTTCAACTTGTGTGAAAACTTTTGGAATAAAATTAGCCACTAAAGTTGAGGACATAATGTAGTTTAATAATTTATGAATATAACTATGACAAATAAGTGCTTAAAGACTAATACTAAAATAGTGTATAATAATGGAGGATACAGGGAAGGGAGTTAAGCTAGAAAGATAGAAGTATTAGATCTTGATAGAAACGATTAAAATTTTCTATTTCTTCCTTTGTACACTATTCATACATACATCTTTTTATCACTATTTTT
Organism: Timema podura; assembly: GCA_033556935.1. Classification (NCBI taxonomy): domain Eukaryota; kingdom Metazoa; phylum Arthropoda; class Insecta; order Phasmatodea; family Timematidae; genus Timema; species Timema podura. Next base: position 52,392,511 of record JAVRXN010000007.1, on the reverse strand, counting down.
AAACTATAATTTCAGACATTGTCATTTATCAAAATTAGAATAAGAGCAGAATTCAAGCCTGTGAAATGAAATTTCAATAAGTAATATAGGAGTGACAATAATGAATAGAGTGAGAGGGTGAAGGAATAGTTAAGGAGGAGCCAGTGCAGGAGAGGATAGAGGAGGCACAACTAAGAGGGTATGGCCATGTGAGGAGAAGATATACAAATGGGGGCAGGAGGAACACCAAGGGACAGGTGGCTGAAGGAAGTGTTGAGGAGAGATGAGAAGGTTGGTTCATTGTGGAGGAGGAGAGGGGGTTGGGGGAAAGGAGACATTGGGGAGGCCTGTTCCAAACAGACTCGGCCAGGGGCTGGAAGCTGTTCATCATGATGATGATGATGATGATCAAATAAGAATATATACATAAGAACAGGAAGAAAGACAGCTACATTTTGAAAAATATTTAAGAAGAGCTTTATTTTTACACCGCGTCTTACTACCTGTTCAGCTTATACACTTATGTACTAATTATGCTAACAAGTTAGGGATTAGGGAGGTTATATTTAGATGAAGTGTACCCGCATTTGCGTGGATGGAGATTAGAAAACCATTTTGGAAAAACCATCCTCAGTACACCCGACCGAGATTCGAACCTCGATCTCCCTGTCATCGGCAGTCCAGTCTACTCTGGGAGTAGCGCGTTAGACCGTGTGACCACCGAAGCGTGTTTGATAAGTGTTAAAGTTTGAAGTGCTTTCAAAGGACAGGTTGCCAATGTTGGTAGAATGAGAGCTTAAAAACAGTAATTTGAACATTTTGAAGAAAAATAAAGGTTCTTGAGTTTCTTTATAACTGAACACAATTTAAAATGAAAGAACTTCCCTCGCATATGCAATTTGCTGGAAATCAGGACTCAAGTTGTTTGATCTCTCTTCTTCGGTTTTTTGAACCCAAGATAAACCAAGATTGTTGTGTACCAATGTGTCAAGCGAACTTTAGTTTTCTTTTCTGGGCTGATCTGTGCATTTGTTTTAATATCTGTAAAAAAAAATAAAAAATAGTCCATCTTTGAACAGATTTAAATAAAACTTAACACTACAATCATTAAACATTAACTTTGCAAGAGAAATATTCTTAGAATACATTTACACAATAGTAGTCGAACTTATTTAACAAACAATATAAATATCTATACTAAAACGCTGACACAAATTCTCCCAGATCTAAGACTTCTTATAAACATGGACACTTACATAGCTGGCAGAATTATTCCACAACCACATGATCGTTTATTCTAGGGAAAAACAGGATTTTTTTAGGGTGGCAACTTAAAAATTTCGCCCAGATATCACCAGTAGGATGGAAAAGGGATAGGTAGGTACAGAAATGCCACTCTAATGTTGGCAAGTAGAACCACATTGCTAGCGCTCGCAGCGTTAGTGCCGTAAAATAAAAGATTCGAAGCGGGACTTTACACTTGTAACACAAAACACATTTTCTATTGCGTAATGTTAATTAAATAATTCTTATATCAAATTTAATCAATTATAACTATATTCATTATTTTATAAATAAACCACGCTATAAAATGTAAAATTTAGAAAATCTAGTTTAACTTCTTCTTTAAAATAAACGACCAATTGCTAACAAAGCAGTAAAAGCGAATTTTACAGAGACGTCCCACTTCCACGCATGCGCATTCCTCTGTGACTTCATTGCAAGCTGCTCCTAGTGATAGTGCTCCAAACTAGTTTACAGGATCAGCTGATCCTATAAGAATGCCCACCCCAATTATAAAGGCACATTCTAAGTAAAGACAAGAGATGGCAGTAACGAAAATTAGTAAAATGTAAAAAAACCAGTAGTGAAACATGAAAAAATAAAAGAACAAATAATAAAAATTAGCAATAAAAATAAGCAATTTAAAATATAGATAACTATTCAAAAAACAAAATCAAGGACCCTGGTTCTTCATTAAACGACCAGACATAGAGGTGGATAAAAACTAATATTAAAAAAATATAGAAAATTATTAAAGAATAAAATTAAAAGCTTAAGATATTTAAAACTCATATTAATTAATACGTTTAGCTACAAACCTAGCTCTAGTTTAGTTACTATTTAGTAATAGAATTATGTTGGTTAACCTGTTAAAATCAATGTTGATTTTATTTATTACAATACATATTTTACCAAACTTACCACATCTATATTAAAAAAGCATTTACTATTTCATATTGTTTAAAAATGAGGTGGCCCAATGGCTAAATAATTTTATAGTAAAGAAAATTGATAGAACTAAAGAAAAAGGAAAAATAAATGACTAAGAGTAAATTTGATGAAGAAAGCGCACCTAGGGAATGAGGAAAAATGTGGGAAGAATCCAATGCACAAAGGTGACATCTTCCTTTCTTCTGTCTTCTATAGTAGAAGTAGTCTCACACACATTTTAACACAAATAGAGTAATATTTCGGCACTGTTGCCTTTATCAACAGTGCCTAAATATTACTCTATTCTTCTGTTCCATTTCCATTCCTCTATGCGCAGTTGCACATGTGCTTTCAAAGGCTCTCATTAATTAATTAATTAATTTTAGCACCGCGTCTTACTACCCATTCCGGTTATATGCTTAAGTACTAATTACACTAATGGATTAGGAATTTGGAGGGTTGAATTTAGAGGAAGTGAACCCGCATTTGCGTGGAGGGAGATTGGAAAACCATTTAGGAAAAACCACTCCCAGTTCACCCGACCGAGATTCGAACCTCGATCTTCCCGTCCTTGGTGGTTTAGCTCAACACGACTGGCGCGTTAGCCAACTACGCCACCGAGGCGGGTCAAAGGCTCTCGTTAAACATTATTTTATTGAGAAATTTACTTCATTTCAATTTTTAATGCTTATAAAAGTTGATGCTGATACTTTGAAATTAAAAATTATGACTAAAATAATATTTCTATCAAACAATATAAATAAATGCTTTTTTAATATAAATGAGGTAAGTTTGGTAAAATATGTATTGCCATGAATAAGATCAACATTGATTTTAAACAGGTTAACCAACTTAATTTTATAACTAAATTAGAGCTAGTTTTTTAGCTAAACTTATTATTTAATATGAGTTTTAAATATCTTAGGTTTGAAAATATTTAATATAATAATATATTCTTGATATTACATTTTTAATTTATTATAAATTATTATTTTAGAAATGGACCAGGTAAAAATAGTAAAAAAGAATCATTCATTTATTTAGTAATCTTCTTAGCTATTTTTATTTTCATTGCTTTGTCATGGCAATACAAGTAAACAACTTCAATCAAGTATAATTAGAAATGGATGACCATAATGAATTAATGTACCGTCGAAAGTGGTTTTAAAGTTCTATTACATTATTAATGTGAAAATTGAAATTAATTTTTAACAATTTGTTAAATTACAGAATGATTTATAAGTGAAAATGCTGATATTATCTCAATTAAATAGACTATGCTTACTATTGCGTTTTAAAAATTTATTAAGTACATCAAGTGGAAGTTTGAAAATGACGAGCCTACAAAACTTTCGATCTTGATCTCGAGCTTGAGCGACGAGCTCAGCTCGAAGCTCTGAATACGAGTACTCGCAGAGTCCTAACAGGTATGCTGTAATATAAATGACAAAATGAACTAACCTGGAATACAATTGAGCCCGATCTCTCCGTCACAGAAGAAGCCAGTGATGACTGAAGACGGGAAATACTTCTTGAACAAATGAGACTCTACATGGCCCCTATTATACCAGTTCTCCCCGCGGCCAGCGCACGCAAACATGAGACCCACGCTCTGGTCTGCTTTCAAGTCGTGGCCACTGAGCTGGAGACAAAATGTTAACCATTAAAGTGTTTTTCACATAAACCAATTCACTAAATATATTTGGAAATTATCAAAATAGAGAATCGTTACCCTAATGATCTTACTCTTTTGTCAAGATTTTTCAGTGGTTAGCTCGGTAATGACAAACTGATATACCGTATTGGTTCAAATATAGTAGGGCCTAGCACATAATATAACATTATGAAGATGTTTTACATGAAAAATAAGGTTTCGAATGTACCACAAAGTAAAAACTTAACACATTTGACACACTTTTTTATTAAGCTCGTATTGCTTGTATTGATGTTTAGGCACTCAAAAAAATTGTGCTGTCTAATACTCGATATTATTATGTTCACATACATAAATCTACATAGTATACTTAGAATAAAGTTATTCCAAACTAAATATTTGTTTATAACAATAGGTTGCATAATATATTATTATATTCATAAATAATCAAAGATTAAAAATAGAAAGAAAAGAAAATCATAATTTCTTAGTTGTTGCATACCGTATTATTTTTAGTAGCGCTCTGGTATTGTTTTACAGATAGCAAATCATCAACATTTGGTATGATGTCTTCAGCTGACATAACTTTTGATTAAAAAAAGATTATGCTCAGTTAATCTTGACCTTTCTAAAGTTTTATTAGTTTTAATTAAAGAAAACAGATGTTCACAAAAATATGTGCGGCCCAACATAGCTAGTGTACGCATAGTGAAATATATCACTATAGGAAACCAATCTGCAGATAAATAGTTGTAAAAACTTGGAATGTCAACTTACTCTTATCTTCGATACAAACATATTGTAGTTCTCATTTCTTTTGAAAACTACAATGTTCTTCTTAAATACATATTTTTTTTATATATATTGTAACTAGACTTCGACATAATGTTTATAATATTATACCGGTTTAGATAAAGACAAATAAAACCCAAAACTACCTTACTATAATTTTCCTCATAAGACTGATGGTGATTTTGTCACTGTGATCAGATATCAAAAGTAGCAGGGACAGAGATATCAGTGTGGTGATAACTACACACTCTTGTTTACAGAAGCCGTGACTGTGGCAATGACCAAATATCAGTAGGTATTATCATGGTGGTTGAGTATGTATCCAGCAGCAGATGCAGTGTTGCATTTCTTAACATTTGCTCTAATGTTTTTACAAACAATATTTGCTACAAAGTCACCACAAAGGGACACACACTTTTCATTACAATAATGTAGGTGGGATTCATCAATAGTTTATCCAAACTGTAAACAATTAATTAAATGTCACACATGCAGCAACTGTCGAAAGTTATCAGTCCAAAATTACAGTGAAAGATATTTATTTTATTTTTCTTATTTTAAAGGGTCAGAGGGCGAGCCACAGACCTTATGCTGCCCGCATGTTTGACATGCCTGCTATGTTCAGATTTTTTTTTAGCACCATGTCTTACTACCCATTTGGGTTATACGCTTAAGAACTAATTACACTAATGATTTTAGGGATTAGGAAGACTATAAAAGGTATAGGAAATGTACCAGCATATGCATAGAGGGACAGTGGAAAAACAATTTTGAAAAAAAAAAAACACCCTCAGTACATCCGACAGAGATTCGAACCACAATCTCCCCATAATCGGCAGTCTAGCCCAATTGGAGAGTAGCGCCTTAGACCATGTGGCCATTGAAGCGGGTTATGTTCAAACATTAAATTCTTTATTATCATTAACAACCTCCTTGATGGCCCAGTCAGTCATTTTTTCATCATTTATATCCTTGGCAAGAATCTTGGAGGCTGCAACCAAGTTGTCTCCTGACAACGCCAAGCCGACTATATGCGGGACATGAACCTGGCTGCTGCAGGTGGTCGCACACTTCTCCTTCGGGTCCAGAATCATCTTCACTTGTCCACCACCAACTACCATCTGAGTTGACTGTCTGGAAAGGAGAACAAAAACCAATTATTCACTATTTATAGATTGTGGTTAGTGCCCCGCCTGCCAACTTCGTGTTGAACTCATCTTGGCTAGTATTGGTTTAGTTAATTTATTAGAGATTATACCAAGTTGTGCATCCCTAGTGTTGGTAGCATGAACCATCAAATGGACTAATATCCTGAAACCATGTTTATGTCAAGTTTTGCCAAGTTTATAAATGTTATGAAATGTAGTGTAGCAGAAATGCGCCCTTCTTGCAGACCTTAAAGCTGTTGATGTAAGATGATGTCACTAAGTGAAGAAACTCATCATCATCATCATCATCAACTGTTTCCAACATATGTCTGGGTCAGTTTAGTAAAATGCCTCCATATTCCAATATTCTTCCTCCTTTAATCACTGCCATTTTTCTCCTCTCACTTGCCCACTTTCTATTATCTGCTACTTTCATCTCTTTGTTGGCCTCCCTTGCATACTTCATCTCCATCATCCTCCAGTTAGGGAAGGTCAGCACCTGAAGGTCTTCCTGAGGACCTATAAGCAGCTCAGGTTTAGCCCAGCACTGGCTTAGTTGGCCGGTGGCCGAAACAAACCAAAGCACTAGAGGAAATAATGTATAAGGGAAGTGAGCATCCCAAATGATGCTGGCACAGGGTTGCCGCTATTTTCTAAATACAAAATTCCATGTGTTTTTCAGGTTTTCCAGAAGGAATTCTCATTTTTTTAGACTCTTTAGAGGGTAATCATGATTATCAACGATTGTTTCCAGCCTGTGGCTGGGTCAGTTTAGTAAAATGCCTCCATCTTCCTCTATCCTTTCACCATTCTCCCTCGTTTAATTCCTTCCATTCTTTCCCTCTCAAGTGTACACTTTCTGTTATCTTGGCCTCCCTTGCTGTCTTTTTCTTACATACTTCATTTCAATGGGAAATCGAATGCACACAATTTAAAAAACATATATTTTACTATGCTGAAAACTTGAAAAAAAATCATAAAAATTAATTTGGAACTAACTACATACAGTAAACTTATCACTTCTTTGGTTTTACATGACAGCTAGCAGAAGCAAGCAGATGCTATTAGTAATGCCAACATTGTCTGAAGGTAACTTTTGTCAACATATTTGGAAATAATTATTATTTGCAAAGTATTACTATTATTATCGCTAAAAAATATTATCAATCACTTTTAACAATGCTTCCCTGAGAATTACAGTAGAATTGTATTTTCCATAATCAAATTTAAGAAAAAAAGTCTAGTAAATTCATCCTAGTTTTTCTTTTAACTCTTGTGGTAATTACAGGTTAAATAGAGAGTAACATTTTACATTTAATAGTATTATATTCAGTTATTTATATTTTTATAACTGGCCCCTCATATCCTTAACATAAATAAATGGTTTGTGATAATAAAGAGGAACAAACATACAAAATGTTTGTGAAATAATATAAAGTTTAAATTTTGTAAGCACGAGTATTAATACAATTCCACATCCAACCGGCAAAAAGGTCGCCATATTTGTTTTTTTTGCATTTAAGGCTACTTTTAATGAGCTCTTGCTATTAATAATTAATTTGAATTAAACAACAACAGACGCAAACTTCAAAACTATACAAACAAACAAACAAACAAACAATGATTTTCATAACATAAATCTAACAATTTTAAATAGACATTATGCTATGCTGTTATAACAGTGAATTATCGTATAAAATACAGTTAATAAAACCACGTGCGTGTATCCACAAGTTGAAGTGAACAAAATATTTTAAAATTTAGTATTTAGGCGTGTCTATGTTAATGTTAATAATTTGATTGCTAACTTTAATAATACAGTGTCTTTTTGAATATTAATTTGGCTACTTAGTAATCCATGTGTTCTTTTTTTGAATATTAGTTTGGTGTGTGTGTGTGTTATCCTTGGAAAATAAACGGTTTTTTAATGATCTTTGAATAATTATCTATCTAATATAACATTGAAGCGTGTGATAAAAAAAATGAGTGTTTCTCAATGATCAATATACATTATTCGAAAATTCAAGTCTGTGTATCAAGACTATAAAATATATCTTTTAACTCCAAGATTGTGTTGTGTTGCCCTCTAGGCTAAACCTCATACCAGGCCAAGATTTCAAGTTATAAGTTATTGTTATTGTAGTTTTATTATAGACTTTATGACTGTTTAAGAGTAGTGAATCTAAAATAGATTTTTTTAAATTAGGCTAGCTTTTGATTTTTCAATAGGCTCTAAAGTGTATTTTTTATTTTATAGGCCTAAACATATTTTCTAGGATATTGATTTTTGTTTGTTAAATTGACCACTGCAAGAAACTTATTAAAGAAGATTAGGACCGGGAGATGAAAATGGATGCAAGTGAGACCCACCCACCTATCATCATTAACCTGGCTGAAGACGATGAAGAGGACGACGAATATGATGATGTAGAAGAAGTTCACGCGACCCCGTTGGAAAACATTTAAAAGGTACAAGCCAGTTCATATCGAATATGACTTATTTATTGTAATAGTGTTAAAAGGTTTATGACAGTGGGTTTTTTTCTCTCTGTGTAATACTACACATTTAGATTTTTCACATTTATAATGTTAGTAATAATAATATCAACAAATAATTATTTATAAATTAAAAAAAAAATTATTAGTAAAAATAATTTAATAATAATAATAGAAACTAATATGGGATTAAATGCTAAAGTTTTTAAAACATTTAATAATGTATAAAAAATTAAATAATTATTACTAGATCGACAATCAAGGTCAACAATAAATAAAAAATAAATACAACTCTCATATATGTTTCTTGTATATACCTAAATTTTGACTGTTAAAAGTGACAGCTGCTAAACACATGTTTTTGCAAATCATATGGTTCGGCGTAGGGATACATAATTTGGTCTGGTAAATTTTCATAACTGTCAGTCAGCAAACCAAGAAGTCATAGGGCTATTGTACTTGACATTGTCAAGATAAAATACTTATTCAGTATAATTTTCGAGGATTAGTATATTGAATTTCTACCATAAAACATTTAAAAAACATGCCTTGCTAATCACCTGTTCTGTAATGATCCCACCAAGTTGTAAACTATCCTCTCCTTGAAGGCTCCTCTAGTGCAGAACAGCAGGAGACACTTGATCTCCTCATCCAGGGGCAGTCCCGTCAAGTGTTGTAACTCCTCTGTGCTCAGCTCAGGTTTCTGAAAATTAGCGAACAATACACAACTTTACAGTAGGACAATTGCAGCTTCAAACAACTACATGATTAAAAAATCAGCTGTTTTTCATATAGTTAAAGTCTGACAAGTTGGCACTCAATAGTCTGGTGTGTGTATCCTCTCCTTCAATACTTGTCTTTTGCCTTCACACCAGCGCCATCCGTCTGCCAGTCAGTCTTTGTTTACATTTGTGAGATTGTGCACCGTTCTGTATTAAATAGCTTGTTCATAGTTGTGTGTTTAGTTCTTTAAAATGTTTTCTAAATCTAGTAAAAGTGTTATACAGCTAAAGGAAAGGAATGAAATGAAAACATGTGACATTAACATTTAGAGTTGGGTTGAATCCACAATTTTACAAATCCAAATCTCCAATTTACCTTCGAATCTTGAATATGAATCTTGTAAAAAATTATGAACATAGGAGGAAATATAATAACACCGTATAAAATACAACAGTAAATAAATGGTATTATTATTATTATTATTATTATTATTATTATTATTATTATTATTATTATTATTAGCACCACGTCCTACTAGCCGTTCAGGTTATACGCACTTACACTAATGTGTAATGGTAGGGTGATTGTGAGATGAAATGAAGGACCTACAGTTTAACGTGGGATCCGAACCATGGTGGAGGCCTGGCATTCCTCACATTCATAAGTTTTGATTAATACAGGTCTTGTCAGGTGAAGGAAGGGTTTGGCAATAAGATAAATCTGTGCCAGGACCAAGGATTGAGCCCCGGACCCCCAGCGCAGAAGTCCGACACCTTACACCTCGACCGCCAGGTCACCCTAACTAAATGTTAACATTCTTTCTTATAATACATTCATTATAACATTCATAAAGTCAGTTAAGTGTTAAATTACTGGTCTGGGGCCTGGTTGTTGAACCACCAATAAGCAGTATTAGAGGTTCCAAAAAACTTTCACTTGAAAAATTGATTTTTTTAATTGATTTTTTTAGGATTTGAGTCTTGTATTTGAAAATTTCTCAAACCCCTAATAACAATACATTATCAATTTCTGGATAGCACAATAATGTTTTTCTCAATACATTACATTACATATTAACCACGAGTATACGACACCTTAGCTCAGTCGGTAGTGTGTCTGTCTACTGATCTAAAGGTCCAGGGATCAATTCCTGGCATGGCCGAGAAAAGTTTCATTGGTGAAATGTGGGTTTACCCTTTTACATTGATGAATTAACAGCTGGGGACTGGATGTTGTGTCAGTCCTAGTCTTAAGTTAGATTATAAGACATATGAAGCTATGAGAGGCCTAGCAAGCCGGTAGTGGAGAATATATGACTTGAATAAAAACTGACCCAGGCCACAGGCTGGAAACAGTAACGGATGTAAAAAAAGTTAACCACGAGTGTTTTTAAATTTGTTTCCCTTGTTTTAGCACACTACAGAGAAATAATGTGATAATTCAGTATATTTGGCAATCCAGCATTGCTTAAGTCCTGATCAAGAAGGATTATAGTAATTTTACTGTTTATAGGTAATAAATATAACTATTTTGATTCTTATTAAATATGCTTCTCGAACACAGTCGCTCGAGTTTCTGGCCATTGATCTTAAGGGTTGGTACCATTACCAGTAACAGCTAAAATGATATTAACTCTGTGAAAATGTATTCAACCTCTTTTGATATTCTATATTAGACTTAGCGATATAGGATTTAGTTGATTTGTTTGTCCCAGAATTAAACTAGGATGAGACACAATTACCTGTACAGGTGTTAAATGAATGCCATTTATAAAAAAAAACACTTCATGGTATCAGCCTGCAATCAACCCATTTCCGACCAAGCGGCCATCGTCCACAGAAAATCTGGAGGCGCCATTTATAAAATATATGTATGTATATGTATGTATATGTATATATATATATATATATATTCTCTCTATCTATCTACATATATATGTATATGTATATGTATATGTATATATATATATAGATAGATAGATAGAGAGAATATTAATATTGTTAAGGTCAGTGTCGGGCACATAGTTAAGGCGGCGGGTCTGGGTGTCTGAACATTCCCTTCCAACTTTGAAATTTAAACATTTACTATAACCTGCTTCGGTGGCCACATGGTCTAACAAGCTACTCTCGTGTTAGGCTGTACTGCCAAAGGCGGGGAGATCGGGGTTTGATCCTGGTCGGGTGCAGTGAGGTTTTTTCCCCTCCTAAAATGGTTTTCCATTCTCCCTCCATGTAAATGTAGGTACACTTCCTTTAAATTAAACCTTCCTAATCCCTATCATTTTAGTCTAATTAGTACATAGACGTATAACCTAAAGGGTAGTAAGGTGTGATGCTAAAAAAGAATTTACTATATTTAATTAAAATCAGGGTTGGGCCAATCAGCCCTTTTGGCTGATGCCGATCGTTTGGTTTACTTTCTTTACAATATAACAAAGGTAATACGCATAGTGACACACACACAATATATTTTAATATATAAAATACTTTGTTTATTAAATTCTTGGTAAAAATATTGATACACATAGAAAAATTAAATATTCTATGACAACTATTTGAAAAGACTCGGGGGGAAGTTAAAGGCATATAAGTGTTTTAGAGCTCTTTGATATAAATCCAAAATGCTCAACTGTCAGCATAACTCATTTTTAATTTAGAATAATTCTTTCAAAACTAACAGGTTATTCATATGCTAAGATTCTATTTATATGTTTTCCTCTTTTCCATAAAGAGTAGCCAAGAATTATTATGATTTATATTTTAAATTAAGGGCGAAACTTTGAAACAAATATTTTCATCTTTGCCTCGAAAAATATTCCGGCTTCGACAATTATGAAACTTTCCAAGTTAAAATAATGATAATACAAATTGTACGGTCAATTATTGCCATTCTAACATTATAAATCAATATTTATATGGTAAAGATCCCTTGTTTGTTGCTCACAAAGTGTTGAAATCTACTCTTTAGTAATATTTCTCTTTCCCTCACTTGCAGCCTGCCAAGTTTCCGAGTCACCACAGACTCCGTCCTTTCAAACACTTGTTTCTCCCTAACCAGTAGACAACCCATATTCCCCCTTTCTCCTTTCCACCCGACAATCGCCAAGCCAAGGATAGTACAAAGGACCATGTCTATTGACACCTGACAAAGGCGGGACAAAATATATTTCCATTTCCCCACCCACCCAAACTTGCGAACCTGGAAAAACCTTCCGAGGCCACTATCATTATACTGGCACTGTAAAGATACTCTCTTTTTTCCATTTATTTGAGGTATTATTTAACGTGCACTTTATCAACCGATTGCTTGTATCAGCACACGATTTATACTTAATAAATTCTAGAACAGACACAACATCCAGTCCCCGGCTGTTAATTTATCAATATGAAAGGGTAGACCCACATTTACCCAATGATAGATTTTTGGCCATGCCCCTGGGACCCTTAGCCCAGTAGACAAACATGCTATCGACTGATCTAAGGTGTCGAATAATATTTCATATATCATATTAAATTGGAAATTTCAGATAGAGGGGGGAGAGGGCAACTCCCCCCCCCCTTGTCTTTTACTGTGGGCGCCCATGACGTGTGTTATCCAGCTTAAAACTGGCGGGTCATCACTACCTGATTTCTCAACTACACACACAGTTCAGAGTGGTGGAAATAATCATGCTCAAATTGCTGATCATCAGCATAACTGATTGTGTCATAATCAGCAATTGGAAATGACTCAGCCCTAATTAAAATGCATCTTATAAAGACATTCAAATAGAAAATAATGACAAGTTGTGAGTTATCACAATTTTACCTATAAACAATTAAAATTTATGATAGATGCAAAGTAAGCCGTCGAGTCATACAATTGTCCAAGACATTTTGTGTCGGCTGCAGCTGGCTATTTTTATAGCCTGCGATGTCAATAACATAGAGCAAGTCCTTGTCAATTTTAGAACTAAAATTAAGTTTTTAAAGCACTTAAAAGGTTAAGTGATCAGAGTCAGACTTACCCCCATTCCCAACAAAACTCAATCCAAGATACATGTCTGGTCAGTGTTGAAACAATAAAACTAAAATATGGTTTTCCCAAGGAAGATTCCATGTGCCATTGAAATGAATTAAAGTGTTAACTTATAAATGTGTGTTTTGGATTTTTAATATTATTTGTACTTCATTTCCTACAATATATCATGTTTATTTAAGGACATACTGTAACATTAATCAAGTCTAATTATTTCATGAGTTTAAAATACATATCAGTAATCTTAGAAATAAAACAACTACACAAATAAAAACACTCACTTTCCTAAACCAATCAGAAAGTAATTAATTAATGTATAGTTTGTTATATTTGCAAGAAGGTACAGGAAATGTCGATAGAAACATATTAAAGAGAACAAACACAATATGGCTTTTATAATGGACAAAGAAGTAATTAATGGCTGCCTCTTGACAAAAATCAATCATTACCACCCAATCCCCTGGGCTAAGTTTATTCTATCATTGCTCATCAGGACAGATTTTTAAATGTGCAACGTAACTTATTAAAAGAGGAAACCAAAAAACACAAAAGAGAGAAAAACGACATTGTTAAAGAATGATAGATCACTTTATCTTTCTATCCATCCATCTTTACTCTACCTTCTTCCAAATATAACAAAATGTATCTTATAAAGCAATAAGAGGTTTTCTTTAAAAGAGATACATGTATAGTTCATATTCATGCCATTCAAAGATTCAAACTTAATTTTCTATCACACTTACCCCCTTTGCTAGACGCATAACCTTCTTCTTACAAAGGTGGAATTGTCGGACTGTGACGCCTGGCATCGCCGGCAGGAGGAGCCCGGAAAAAGCAATGAAATCCTCGACCTCAAACACTTTATCTTCTGCGTCTGTGCCTATTACACCCTCCACCTTCAGCGTAAGCATGGAGCATGATGGACCCATCTTCTCATTAACAAAGCTGGCCACTACCGTTTATAAAAATTTAAACAGTTATAAACAGCAAATAATATTTCTTAAATAGCTCGCAAAATTGTCATTGATATGGGACCTAGGTCATTTAAAAATATGCAGCTTTATCATCAATAAAGTGAAACAAAGAAATGTGCAAAATTGTTGGCAAAGCCCAAGTTGTCTTTCATTCAAAGTTGAGCTCAGGAGAACTTTTTGAAAATATATTGAGAATCGAATGGAGTTAAGCTGTGCTTGAATTTAATAAATATATATACTTTTAAAACTAATTACTTAAACAAAAATTAAATTACTGTTGAAATTAAAAAGGTTGTTTTAAATAAAAATGAAAATAATATTTAAAATAAAATATTAACTTTGAAATTACAAAAAATTAGTGTTGATCAACTATTTTAAGATTGCAGTAAGGCCCGGTACCCACGAGCGACGTGCATCATCTTTGCAGTTGAGTCCTGTGACGCTGCGTCACCGCTAAAAGCAGTTTACACAAGTAACCTGCGTCTGGTGATGCTAAGTTGACGCCACATCACAGCAGCCGGAGCAGTGCACACTAGCGACTTGCGTCTTTTTGGACGCAACTCTCGGCCTCAAGTCGGTTTGAAGCCATGGCCGTGATAAGTACACTCCAGAAGCGAAAAAAATAGGCAAACTTATCTTTACTGTACACAACCCTAATACCTTGACATGAACTTATAAGTCATCTTTATAATATTTGTAACAATAATGTGTAGGCATTTTGCCTAACATCCTGTCTCTACTCATTATTTTATAAGTGAACAGTGGTTGTGACATGTTTCAAGTATTTTACAAATTGTTATTGTGAAAATAAATAATCCGGGTAATCCAGATGACACATGGTCCAAGTTAGTCCTTATAAACCAAGTTCCACTGTACATAGAAAATATTTTTCCCCAATTCATAAAGATGATTAGAAAAAAAAATTGAGAGAGAACTCGCCAAGTTCCTTTAGCATTATGGCTTCCATTTCATCAGTATTTGGGTCTGGTATCCTACATATCTCCATCCATGCTGCTTGTTTAGTTATTTCTTTTGTGGTATTCTTCTAGGGACGACTTCCAAATGACATGGTCTATCCTGTACCTCATTGATAAAAAGTTCTGTGACTATTTCATCCTCCATTCTGACTGTACGCTGATTACCATCACAATGACACGCACAGTTCATGTGCACTGCTCTTTGTCTTCACGGGTATTGACAGAACGCTGAGCGGTAGCGTCACCACCGCGTTCTGCAGAAACCTGCGTCACTAGTTTTGACGCAACAATGACATCAACTTAGCGCCAGACCTCACATCCCATGTGAACTCCATTATTTGAATCAAAGTAATGCTGAGACATGACGTGACTGCAAATATGACGCACGTCGCTTGTGGGCACCTGGCCTAAAGTTGGTGTGAAGTGCTGTACAGGGCATACTTTGTATGCATTGTCACATATGTAGTAGAAACATGGACAATAAATGTTAGAGAGACCAGGAAAGTGGAGGCCATGGGAATTAAGTTTGTGAGGAGCATGTTAGATGTCACGAGAAGAAACAAGATTAGGAAAGAAGTTATCTGGGAAAGAGTAGGAGTACATGAGATAGTAGAGGAAGCAAGAATGAGATGGTATAGACATGTAATGAGGATGGAAAAGTAGAGAACACCAAAGAGAATGGTGGAGATAAAATATGTAGGAAAGAGACCATTAGGGAGACCAAGAAAGAGATGAGAGGAGCAGATGAGAGTGTGCAAGTGAGAGGAGAAGAATAAAGCAATTAAAGGAGGAAGAATGGTGAAAAGACAAAGGAAGATGAAGGCATTTTACTAAATTGACCCAGACACAGACTAGAAATGGTTATTGATGATGAGTAAAGTTACCCAGCCCTCTATAGCCAGAATATTTGTGTTTAAATGTGCATGTGACTTTCTACCTTGGAAGACAGAAGAAAGGAAAATAATTTCACATTTGTGCATTAGATTCTTCCTACTTCTTTTACTATTCCCCTAAGTAGATTTTATTCGTTAAATTTCCACTTAGTTGGTTTATCTTTCGTTACTTTTTCAATTTCTTTTCATTTAAGAAAGTTTACTTATAAAAGGCTATAGATTATATTTAAACAAAGAGGGGTGATGCTTACATTCACTTTCCTTGCGAGAAGAGTGTAATATTGGGGGAAAGAACAAGAGGCAATTTTTGGGGTCACTGAATAGTTTGTTCTCGAACAACCTGGTCAAATATTTCTTCCAGTGGCCGTGGTCCTTCGATGTCATCCAGAACATACTGCCCAGTTTGGTGCGACCACGCAAAACAATGTTCGCTACAGACTGCCATGTTCTGAAATAAAGCAAGGATATTTAATTCACATTTTAGATTTCACAGATTTATGCCGGGATCGCGGTCAACTTAACGTTAACTTAAAGTTAACTTAACGTAACTTAACGTAAAATACCTCCTCATGTGTTTAAATGGAGGCGATCACAATGCAGTTAACGTAACGGTGACTTGCAGTTAACTTAACGTAAGAGATGTCCTGGGAGGTCTTTTACTTTAAGTGAACATTACTTGAAGGGTATCATGTGATCTAGCCAGCCAATCATTATGCGAGTGACGTCAACAGGGCTATTTAGTAATTCATTTGTTGGTATTATGACTAATGTTTACTCTTTAGTGTAAGTTCTAGTGATCAGACATTGAAACAAAATAATTAAACTACAAAAGGAAAGCTAAATTTATCAAAAGAGTTTTGTAATATATTTATTATATCGATTGAAAACTGTAAACACTCACAGATCATCACTTTACAAATAATACAAATCACAGATCATAATCGAGAATTAAGATGTTTGGCTCGAGTTGTTACGTTAAGTTATGTGAATCGTGATCACACATACGTTATGTTGACTTTAAGTGAACATTACGTTAAGTTAATGTTAAGTTGATCGTGATCCCGGCATAAGAATCGCTGCTTTGCCTTTCAGGGAGTAAACACAATGATTCAACCAAAAAATGACTGCCATCACAGCAGGTTTTCTGAATATGGGTCACACATTTCAAGTCACGGTGGCTACAAAACTTTTATCATAAAATTCCTTGATTTGTACAGGTTTTCCAGGCAGCATTTAAAAAAATTCCAGGCCTGACCTCTTTATAGTAGTTTTTGTTGGTGGATGGGAATTTTCTCATTTATTACATTGATAATGTATTTTCAAAAAATCCTAAGCTACCAAACATCCATATTATTATAAGTTCTTGTTATTTGTCTGGTATTTAATTAGGTATTATTTGTGTTCCTGTGTAAATATGTTATAAAACAAACCCTATACAACCTTCTTATGTTATAATAACAGATATAGGCTGAGCATTTTGTTAAAATTTAGAAACAAAAATTATCACTTTTGTTTAAACGTTCAGCTGCAGAATCAATCAAGTATTTAAATTCCTTGAAATTTCCCTATTTTCCCTAACATCAAAGAATTTTGTGACATTTCCCCCTAACATCAAAGAATTCCCAGAATTTTCCAGGTTTTCCCTGTCTGTAGTCACCATGTATGAAGGTTGTTCATTAAGTTCCTGGACTATTCAAATAGCACACCAACACAATGCCGTAGGGATGTACAGTAAGTGGCGCTTTATAGCGGAAAACTTCGCAATCAACATGCCGCTGACCTCATCATTCTATTCTGGTTAGTCATCAAGCTGCAGTGTTTTGTTTAGGAGCTGGCTGTGCGTATCTTGTGGTTTTTGAGATGGCTGAATTTTATGAGCAGCGTGTCAACATTAAATTTAGCGTCAAACTTGGAAAAATATTTAAGGAAACTCATGAAATGATGAAACAAGTTTATGGAGATCAGCGCCTGGGTTGTACGCAGGTTTAAGAATGGTATAAGCAATTCAAAGATGGTTGGCAGTCAACTGATGATCTATGTTCAGGGTGACCCTCGACGTCAAGTGACGATGCTCATGTGGCCCAAGTTCAGAAAACTGTGCGTTCAAACCGTCGATTGACTGTTAGAGAAATCACGGATGACTCTAAGATTTCAATGGAATCATGTCAATATTCTGACCAAAAAATTGGAAATGCAGCATGTTTCTATACAGTTCATCCCATGGCTGCTGACTCAGGATCAGAGACATAATTGAGTTGAAATTTGCCAGGAACTTTTGGATCGCACAAACGAGGACAAAAATCCAGTCTTCACAGTGGGTTGGAAAAAATTCACCAAGACCGAAAAAAGCGCGGCAGGTCGGGTCAAACGTGAAAGTCATGATGATCATTTTGTACACTTAAACTACATATCTATCTCAATTAAAAAAGACTCTTACACAGAGTGAAAATATGTCTGCAGCAAAAACCTTATTATAGTTCTTCCATTAGAAAACAATTTTTTCAAAGCAAACTAATTGAAATATGGGAATTTTAATAATATCCTAATGTGTTTTAAGGTTTTTATAACAAATTCTGAAAAAATTACTGTGAATGTCCAAGTAGGTTATGAGAAAGGTGAATTATTATTTAGGATTTTCGAGTATTTGATTGCGGTAAACATGATGCCGCTTGGATTTACCCTGCAAGAACTTAAAAATGTGGCCATCTTGTGCGCTCGTGTAGTGAATTCCAATATTGTGTGCGCTTTGCACAGATCCTATAGACTAATATAACGAGATAGTGCCTGGTGCTATAACTTTATGTCTATTAAGATCATAGAAGTCACGGTGAAATTTAACTTTGATAGTTTGTGCAGGTTGAAGCCGACATTTAAATTAATTTTATTTATTTATTATAATCACAGAGTAACTTGGAATAAAAAGGAAATATTTGATATATTAAAGTAAAACTAAAGTTATCATTTATCATTATTATAATCAAATAATCAACAAGTAATGTAAAACTAAAAGAACATATTTAAGTTCTGTTTCGACATTTTTGCCGTAAGAGCAGGGGCCAAAGAGAACAGCGACACCTATGTTGGAGGTCAGTTGTATGATGAAGCTGAGTTGTATGTTAGAGCTTAGTTGTATGATGGAGCTTTCAAGCCACAGCCGTGTTGGCTAAAGCTTGATTCCCACGTTCACAGAAAATAGAGAACAGAATCTGTTTGAGTGGCGCAGCAATTCACATGCTGTATGTTGACCCATGATGCATTGCAACGCTAACTTAAAACAGCTGATTATCAACATATTTTATTTTCTAGTGGATAAACATATATTTTAGTCAGCTTGCTTCTGGCTGTATCGCGCATGCGTTGACAATGTGCATGAGTACTGATTTGAAATGGTTGGTTCTGAGATTTGATTGGCTCTCCTGTGCCAAACTCCTCAGAGAGAGCGAACAAAGTAGAGATGAGTTGAACTTTTGAGGAACAACTCGCGCCGACTAAGCACAAATCATTTGATTGGCTTAGAGCTCGTCACATGACTATGTTTCTGTTCTGCGCTCGTTTTTTGGCGAAGGTGTGAATCCACATTAAGAGTTGTATTGGAAAGCAATCAATGTAGGCGAGGTGTGTCTGCACAGTTTGGATACATAGTAAAACATTTGAAGGACTGTGCATTTGAATTAATGAATGAAAACTGTGGTTGTGAAACTTTTTAAAAAAAATCAATGGCCAGTAAAACATTATTTGAATCAAAAGAATGATGATCCTGGTGCGAGGTGGCGCTCAAGTTTGTATAATGTAACAATATAGTTAGTTAGTTACTTTATGGCATTAGTAATCTGTAGTATGAATCCTCCTCCAGTCTCATTCCTTTTTAGACGAAGTATTTTCCTAAATACTTTGTTTATGAACACCCTAAATTTCTTATAGTCATGTAAGGTAAAATATCAGATTTCACAACCATAAATAACTGGTAAAATTATTGTTTTGTAAATTCAGGCTTCAAAACTTCGATTTGGCTTCAGAATAAACATTAGATATGACTTCACATAGAAAAAAAAAATCCTGCTTTGACAGTTACGAAGCTTCACCAATAAAAATAGTGACAACTAAAATACTCAATTTATTGTCAATTATTTCCAATTTGAGCTGCTATAATTTAATATGGATATAAAAAAAACAAAGTAATTTAATCCCAAGTTGTGGTAGTAATTGGATTTATCAGAATAAAACAAAGTACTTTAAACAATTGAGCAATAAAACATTTTCCAAGTGATTTTAGGCATACATGTATTAATAATAATAATATAATCTTACTTTAAAGCATAACATAACCAACAAAAGATGTTTAAACTTTGATTTGGCTTTGAAAACATTTAATATTTTCAATTTGAATCCCTTCAAATTAAAAAAGTGGACTTAACACACCCCTAATATTCAGAGTTGTAGGACATAGTTTTATAGCAGCAAGCTTTATCCATGTCTGTTATTGTATGCAAAGCTTCATCCCTGTCTGTTATAGTATGTAATGCTTCAGACCGGTCTGTTATTGTGTACAAAGCTTCAGCCCTGTATGTTATTGTGTACAAAGCTTCAGCCCTGTCTGTTATTGTGTACAAAGCTTCGGCCCTGTATGTTATTGTGTACAAAGATTCAGCCCTGTCTGTTATTGTGTACAAAGCTTCAGCCCTGTATGTTATTGTGTACAAAGCTTCGGCCCTGTATGTTATTGTGTACAAAGCTTCAGCCCTGTCTGTTATTGTGTACAAAGCTTCAGCCCTGTCTGTTATTGTGTACAAAGCTTCGGCCCTGTATGTTATTGTGTACAAAGCTTCAGCCCTGTCTGTTATTGTGTACAAAGCTTCAGCCCTGTATGTTATTGTGTACAAAGCTTCAGACCTGTCTGTTATTGTGTACAAAGCTTCAGACCTGTATGTTATTGTATGCAAAGCTTCGGCCCTGTATGTTTTTGTATGCAAAGCTTCAGCCCTGTCTGTTATTGTGTACAAAGCTTCAGCCCTGTATGTTATTGTGTACAAAGCTTCGGCCCTGTATGTTATTGTGTACAAAGCTTCAGCCCTGTCTGTTATTGTGTACAAAGCTTCAGCCCTGTATGTTATTGTGTACAAAGCTTCGGCCCTGTATGTTATTGTGTACAAAGCTTCAGCCCTGTCTGTTATTGTGTACAAAGCTTCAGCCCTGTCTGTTATTGTGTACAAAGCTTCGGCCCTGTATGTTATTGTGTACAAAGCTTCAGCCCTGTCTGTTATTGTGTACAAAGCTTCAGCCCTGTTTGTTATTGTGTACAAAGTTTCGGAACAAAATCTAATTTTATTATTTGTGTACATAGCACCATCTATATTGCTGTTCTTTTGTTATAATTTCTGAGCTTATCCTGTGTCAAAAATACAATTTCAAATTTTACATTATAATTTTTTTTTTAATTATTGAGATGCTTACTAGTGATTTAGACCATCAATTCTAAAGATCAAACCTAACCAGAACCCAGAACATTAAATTACCACTCAAGTGAACATAAATTCACATTAATATTGTTCATCATTTAGCTGGATGTTCTATCGTAACTAAAGACTTAGTGAGGCAGCACACTTGTCCATCATGTGCAGGTTGCGACTTCCAGTAGAACCTCTCGCGTGTTAGATGGACGCTAGATCAAGGTAACGTATAGTAGGGCCTAATGCCGTATACATGTATAGTAAATGTCAGTCACTCTGTCTCGCAGGAATCTCATGCGAGATAAGACATCAATCTTTCTAGCTTTTACCAGGTGTGAAACACTTGTGCACGCTACTGAGCGTGCTTGTCCTGAGGAGGACATGTTCATGACTGACATACATTAAGACAAGTGCGAGACACTCTTGCAAGCTACTGAGCATGTGTCAAATTGTGTATTATTAATTGTTGTTGCCAGTGGTGTTACCAAAAAGAGTCAGTGTCAGTCACACTTCCTTGACATGTGTATATTGTAACCACTCAAGGAGAATACTCATTAGTTGATAAAAGATTATGTCATGAAAGATTGTTTATTGAGTGGATAAATAACCTTTCGATAAACAGTTTTTAAAATGTATTAATACCATCTAGGTCACTGATAAAATTGGCCATACTATTCGGCAATTTCAAAGAATTGAAGGGACAAACCCACTAACGCCTAGGTCATTATTGTCTTCTTCGCTGACAAACCATGGTCAACACCACCTCATCTTCCGCTGACGAGAACATTTTCACGACTGGCATATAACATGTGAGTGTGCAGTGACCACTCCAACTCACAGCTCACAAATGCCATTTGAAATTTGCTAGAAGCGATCATCTCGCAAATGTTAGACAAGAGTGCTGCCCACCGTAATACGAGGCGTGTTTTTTAAGTAGGTACCGTTTTGAAATTAAAAACACACAAGTGTACTGTTTTAACCAATTTTATTTTTACATGAAAGCCTGTACTTTAATCTATTTTTCAACATAATTTCCACCAATATTAAGGCACTTGTCGTATCGTACAAACAGCTTTTGAATTCTATCCTCATATAAATCTGCCGCCTGATTTGATAACCACTGCAACACAGCCGTTTTGAGGTTATCATCATCGTCGTGGCGCTGACCACCAAGATGCTTTTTTAAATGCAGGAACAAGTGGTAGTCACTAGGCGCTAGATTGGGACTGTACGGAGGGTGATCAAGTTGTTTCCAGCCAAATGATGCAATTAGCTCTTGGGTACGATTACCCACATGTGGACGGGCATTGTCATGAAGCAAAACAATCCCCTTACTCAGCATGCCACGCCTTTTGTTTTGGATTGCACGGTGCAGTTTAGTTAAGGTCTCACAATAGGTCTCAGAATTTATTGTGTCACCATGAGGCTAAAAATCCATAAGCAACACCCCCTTCCTATCCCAAAACACAGTACACATGATTTTTCGGGCTGAAAGTGTTTGCTTGAACTTCACTTTCTTGGGTGATGTTGAATGCCACCATTCCGTGGATTGTTGTTTCGATTCCAGCGTAACATGAGCAACCCATGTTTCGTTGCCTGTGACAATTTGGCTTAAAAAGTCATCACCAAAATCACTGTATTGCTCAAGGAAAGTCAACGCATTGGCTAAACGTTTGGTTTTGTGACCCCAGTCAACATTTTCGGTACCCAGCGTGAGCACAACTTACGATAATTTAAGTGTTCTGTCACAATTCCATAAAGAACACTTCTTGAAACTTGAGGAAACTCATTAGATAAAGATGAAATCGTAAAGCGTCTGTTCTCTTGAACTTTTCCATCAACTTTCTGCACCAAGTCTTCAGTAATGACAGAAGTTCACCCACTTCGTTCCTCATTATGCACATTTGTGCGGCCATCTTTAAATGCTCTAACCCATTTTCTTACCATTCCTTCGCTCATAATGTTTTCTCCATACACTTCACTGAACTGCCAATGAATTTCAACCACTTTCACATCTTTTGCATGAAGAAAACAAATAAGAGCGTATTTCACAGTCGGCGGGATTTTCAATTTACTGAGCCATTTTAAATACTCACAAACAGACGTAAACATGGTCGAATTCTTCCGTAATGGCGTCTGTGGCTAGCCAACAGATGGAGGTACTCAACGTGCATGCGCATAATGGCAGCTGCAGCGGCCGAATTTCAAAACTGTACTTACTTAAAAAACACAGCCTCATATAAACCAAATAAAGATTGGATTTTTTTTACCAATATTAAAAAGTTAACCATTTGATGTTTATCTTTATACAAAGAAGAAATATAATCGGATGATGCTCTAAGGTATTCAAATGGAAATGAAACAACAGTTTCAATATTTAAAATATTCTCACTTGCAGACTTTGGTGGCTGCTAATAAATCTTCCCTGTTCAGGTAACTGAGTACTAGTCGTAACAACTCGTATTCACGTGTGATGTACTCTCCTAGCATGCTGTGCTCATCGCTCAACTGGTCACCCCCAGCTTCGCAGTGTGACTCTTTATGTGGGCGAGAACGTTTTACCTGAAGACAAACAATATGGTAATAAATAGAATAGAAAAAACAAATCAAAAGTATTTTTTATTTCTCTGCAAAAACAAAATGTTGACACATGTTGTTAAGTGTTCTTTTGGGTTGTACACATACACTAATTGTACTAATGGGATTGGCCTAGGGGTTGAGAAGGTATAATTTCAGAGTAAATGTACCCGCATTTGTGTGGAAGGAAGGTGCAAAACTTTTAAGGAAAAACTACTGTGAATACACCTGAATAGATTCAACCACTGTTCTCGTCAGTGGCAATTCTGTCTTAACATGAGAGTGCTCGATAAATTTAAATATAATGAATATTGAGAGAAAAGGCAAAATAGTTGTCGAGATATTTTTTATCAAAATCAATCCAAACTTTCTTCAGAATGTAAAGCCTTCATTGTAACACATATATCATTGCAATCAGTTTAGAAAAGGGTCAGCTCATGTGAGTACAGTTAATGTGTCCCAAAGAAGAAAATAAATTTAAAAGAGTTTTATTCAACAAATATAGTTTGTGACATACCAGCTGAGAATACAAAAGCCTATAGGGGCCTAAAATGGTTTACCAGGGTTCACCAAAGTCAGCTCAGCCCGAAAAAACACACCCGCTTTTTTTTCTGGTGGACAGACTAGAAAAAAATCACTTGTTGCGCTAAGTGTTTTTCTTTAAAATTTCCAGTTTTCAGTACCTGTAAAACCTACATGTTTACACAAGAGAAAACATAAAAGCAGCGGTCTATTGTTTACCCATAGTAACTTAAGTTAGGCCCAATTAGAGACTTGGCATTGTTTGCTTTATATTAGTAGGTCTATGTCAATATCGGGTTCAATGTTGGGGACAGCGATTTGCAAGTTTCCCTCCAAATGTTCTCAGTCAGTCGAGAACGACATGTTGATATGATCTATTTCATCGAAGAAAATGACTTCACATAGGTGGGTGCTTCTAAACATTGTAACTGATTTTATGGCATGAGTGTTCAATGCTCCCACTTCCTTAGGTAAGTAATTTTAATAAAAATCCAGTAGGGAAACTCCTGAAAATTTTACCTTCGATTCAGAGCTATATTTAAGATCAATTAGCTACATGTGAAAATCGAATGATGCAAAACCAGACAGTTTGATGTTCTGAGTGGATTTCCGAGAACAATTTTGTGCACAGCTTATTTAAACATTTCGTTATTCTGCCGATATTTGTCAAAATGAGCAAATGTCATGGTCTGGCAATGTTTGAACGCACCCATGGATGTTAGGCATACTAATTTATACACATTTCCTCATATTTCTACTATGTTTGAAGAAAGACTTTACAACTAACCTTACTCTTCTCACATGCATTATCATTCTGCTTAGAGGAACCTGGACAGTTACTATCACTGCCCAGAAGATGCAATTTGAGTACTTCATCTTCTGATTCAATCTCGGAAGAAGACATTACAACTGAGTCACTGAAACAAACACAATGTCTCGTTAACTACTACACACAAAGCATAGAGACCATTTCTAAAACTTATTGATAGTGTGATGACACAGTTAATAATATTAACTTAAGGTGACCTGGGGTAAGGTGTCAGACTTCTGTGCTGGGGGCCCGGGGTTCAATCCTCGGCCCCGGCACAGATTTATCTGATTGCCAAACTCTTCCTTCACCTCTGACAAGACGTGTATTAATCACAACTTGTTAATGTGTGGAATGCCAGGCCTCCACCGTGGTTCGGATCCCACGTTAAAATGTAGGTCCTTCATTTCATCTCACAATCACCCTACCATTACACAATAGCGTACCGTAAGTGCATATTACCCGAACGGGTAGTAAGACGCGGTGTAGTAGCAGTAGTAGCAGTAGCAGTAGTAGTAGTAGCAACAGCAACAGCAGCAGTAGCAGTAGTAACAGTAGTAGTAGCAGCAGTAGTAGTAGCAGCAGTAGCAGCAGTAGCAGTAGCAGCAGTAGTAGCAGTAGTAGTAGCAGTAGTAGTAGCAGTAGTAGTAGTAATAATAGTAGTAGTAGTAGTAGCAGTAGTAGTAGTAGTAGTAGTAGCAGCCGTATCAGTAGCAGTAGTAGTAGCAGCAGCAGTAGCAGTAGTAGTAGTAGTAGTAGTAGTAATAATAGTAATAAATAATAATAATAATTTAAATTTTATTAGAACTGTTTATCGTTAAACACAACTATATTTTTCCTTTTTAAAATAAGTGATGCCACATAATTTGATAGTAATGATAAACTACCTAATTGTCTAATGATGTTGCCTACTTGGTGAATTCCAAAGGACAACTTATTTTTCAAATATTTCACACTAAGATTGCATATTCACAAAAATGTCCTTATGATTAGATCCATCCACTTTCAAGGTGGAATGAAAGTGCAAAAATACTGTTTACTTTCTTGGATTTTTCTGGGACTAAGAAATATCTCAGGATCATGGGGTATTTTTTATCTTGTAGGTCAAATAAATTTCTATGTTTGTACTGAAAGAGATTTGAATAAATCCTACTAATTAATTTATTAAATGTATGCAAAGTTGGCCCTTTTCCCCTTGCGAGTAGGATCATTTTTTTTTTTCAGTACAAACATTGGATCTTAGCGCAAATAAAGGTACATATTTTTTTTAAATTTATAAACCCAATGTAATTATCGTATTATCCAAGAAAGTATAAATTAGTTCATCACTGTTCTGCTGGGAACTCTATTATCGCCTGCCTACCCCTACATCAAGCCAAACCTCAGATGTTTGTTTTAACTGTCATTAAGTAAATCAACTTTCATTCACACTCTAAAATAGCCCTAATGTCATTCATAGTAGTTTTTATAAACTTTCAAATATTTGAATAGCTGCTACTGTTGTATTAAACCTATTTGGATTTATAATAATCTAATATACAAATGTTGAATATGAACTATTCAAATTAATTTTAACATGATTAAAACTACTTCAGTGTAGTCTAATGCACTAGGCTAGTCTCGCAGTAAACTAGACTGCCGATGAAGGGGCGGTCAAGGTTCAAATCTCAGTCGGGTGTTATGGTCCTAAATGCTTTCCACTCTCCCTCCATGCAAATTCGGGTACACTTTCTATAAATATAACCTCCCTAAAACCATCAACGTGATTAGTACATATGCGTACAACCTGAAAGGGTAATAAGACGAGGTGCTTAAAAAACATAATAAAAGTATAGAATAGGCCTAGTAATGTAAAAATGTTGCGTTTCTTTTTTAATTTATGTGCTTTTAATGAGGAAAACCAAGATAGAACTGTAATATTGATTTAATGAAATAGTTAGAATACATTAGTCATGACTGAAAAAAATTCAGCTATAGTTTGGAAAGATTCCTATAGCTTCACAGCTAAAAAATCAGAGCGTTTACATATTTCTGTAAAACCGAAGAAAATACATATAATGGACCAACCTATAGATTACTTGAGAAGTAAACCTTAATTAATGTAATATTATGTTGTTGTTTCATAATATTAGTAAATATCGAACAAGCAACAACTTGATGGTGTCCTGGTGGTCTAGGGGTAAGGTGTCAGACTTCTATGCTGGGGTCCGGGGTTCAATCCTCGGTCCCGACACAGATTTATCTGATTGCCAAACCCTTCCTTCACCTCTGACAAGACGTGTATTAATCACAACTTGTGAATGTGTGGAATGCCAGGCCTCCACCGTGGTTCGGATTCCACGTTAAACTGTAGGTCCTCCATTTCATCTTGCACATTAGTGTAAGTGTTTATACACGGATAGTAAGACGTGGTGCTAATAATAATAATAACAACACCAACATAGATTGATTACTTTTGTTGTAATAATTAATTTTTTTACTAAACCAGCAAAAATGTTGCTATTTTACAAAACATTGTATGTGAGTGTTTATTTGTGAGGAGTGAGTATGAGGACATCAAAGGTCCAAGCTTCTGATACATCCTAATGAAATTATTACTCTCAAAACTGGTGTTATTTTTAATTTTGACTCAGAAGGTAAAGGTGCGAATCTCGTATGGGTACATCGAGTTTTCTTATGTAGTTTCCCATCCTTTAGGATAATACTGGCACATCTCCTCCATATTTGCTATAATTTCTTGTATATAAATAAACCAGCTGGTACACCCACTCTTTTCAAGGGTAATCTATAAAATAGCTTTTATTCTTCTACAAAATTAACAGAGTCTTACATTGTTTTTAAATAATGATCCTATATTGGTTTAATTGTGTGACAAAACGTGAAAATCAGGCTAAATAAAACTTTATGTCAAAATAGAAATTAATCTTGAAATGTGTTAAAAGCTGATTTATCCCTGTACACAATTCTATTTGCACCTGTGCAAAAGGCTACAGGTAGTTAGCTATGGTGATTCCAAACCAATTATGGCAAACAATAAATCAAGCCTTTGTAATCAAACATAGCCCAGCTCACAAATTGAGTGAACAAACAAACTCAATCTATTGACAAGGCAATATTTGGCTAAGGCTGAGGTTAGACTGGAAGTGTACTTGTGCGAAATCGAGTTCTCGCTAATACTTCCAATTCCATTTCCATTTCCAGTCCCCAATTTGTGTTCTCTCTGTGACCATATCTCTAATCTTTTCAATTCCCTTCTAAACCTATTGGCCTAATATAGGCCTACTATTTACTTGATAAGCTACAAATATTATAATTTTAGAACAAACAAGGGATAGAAATCCTGTATTTTTAATCAAGCTATATATATTTAGGATTAGAATTTTATTTGAATTTTTAAAATAAAGATTACAAAGGCTGTAAGGGGACTTTAACAAGCAATGCCCAATTTGACTCTTCTGGAGTAATATAGTGTTAGCATCTTATACCTCTTAATTGTTGTAGGAAGTGAAACTATTTTTCAATTACAAACAACGTAAAATATATCATTTAGTTATTAATACTCTCAATAGGTTATAAGCATAATCAAATTTTCAAAGAATCACCCACATAGCTTTTCAGGACATCCAATTTTCAAACATTTATCGGGGGAAGCGAGTTCCAATTGTTTTGTCCACCCTCCCCCTCCTCCGCTGTCACTGAATGGGTTAACCCAGTATTTTATAGTGGTATTTTCTAAAAAAAAATCAGACTTTCTTGGTAATTTGGCGGGGTTCCTATACCTGACGGCCTAGTTTAAATTTTCTACCACGTTGAAAAGTAGTTATTTATATTTATCTTAGTTTTTTAAACTTTGGGTTAAAGGTTACAGTGCCTGCAAAGTTTCAGCTTTCTATATCTTTTGGGCTTCTAGATTTTTTCGACTTTGGTTTATTGGTAAACCACCTATTTTGGGGGCCCTCGTGAGAACTTTGAGTCGTTAAGGTCCTCATGCACCTTTTTGGGGTGAGAAGTGATTGCCTACCCAATTTTAAGAATTAATAGCCAGAGCTATTATTTATGCTTATTAGTGGGGATTACTCCACCTAGATATCATATTCTGAAAATTGAAAAATGACACCTGGACACGGGAATCGAACCCGGGACTCATAGACTCTGCCTTAAAATATGAGTGAAGAATGACCCAGGGCACGGGACAAATCCTGGATAGCTCAGTGGTTAGAGCATTGGCGTACTAAGCCAGAGGACCCGGGTTCGATTCCCGTGTCCAGGTGTCATTTTTCAATTTTCAGAATATGATACCCAATTTTAGCTTCTTAGACCTTATTGTTTTCGAGATATTTTTGGTCGGACATAGGATCCCCACTGGCAATTATTACAGGGAGAATAATTAGCTAATTAATTTAAAATACTTCACTGTGTACTTCACAAATCAAACTTTTTTGTGAGTCTGACCTTTATGCTATATAAATTTAGTCTTACTTTTACTTTTAATGTAATTTGGTCATTTATAGGTCCCTGCTTATATGCTGTGAGCTCTCAAGGTAAGGGAACATGAAATGACTAGACTGCCGAGGACAGGAATATCGAGGTTAGAATCTCGCTCGAGTGAACTGGGGTGGTTTTTCCTTCCACGCAAATGCGGGTTTGCTTCCTCTATAGTCAACCATCCCAATTCGTAACTCATTAGGGTAATTAGTACTTAAGCGTATAGCCTGAATGGGTAGAAAGACACGGTGCTAAATAAATAAATAACAGTAGCTCTTTTACATGGAGGCATTGTTGCAATGAACACCAAAAGAAATAGTTTAAATTTACTATCTAGAAAATCAAAATTGGAGTAAATTGAAAGCCCTCTAGAGTAAGTGCCCAACCACACCCATGTCCAGGTGTCATTTTTCAATTTTCAGAATAAAATTGTTCTGTTAGTAGTTTTTTCTATTAGTTTTGGAAATTTTAACCACCCCCAACACACCATTATTATTTCTATAATTCCCACTTAAACAACTATAATTTTAAGAATTATTTGGTTTTATGGAGTTGTTCTTCTACCTGTCAGTCAAATTTAAATTTTTTACCTCACCTAAAAGTATTTTTTTAATCCTCCCCCCTTACCCCAATTTCCTGGAGTCCCATTTTAAAATGTTTAGAATTTTTTAGTTATTTGGATTTAGTATTTTCAACTGCCTGCCAAATTACAGTTTTATACCACACTGGGATATTTATAATAATACGTGATCAAACATTTTTACGGCAATAAACTTTGTCATCATTTTTAAACTGATTTAGAACAAACCAGTTATAAACTATTTATAATTAGGTCAAACAATGCGTGATGGCTTTATTTTGACAAAAAAGGCAAAATGAAATATATCGAAATTTTGGTCCGGTTATTAACTTCATTGTTTCTTATCTGATTTTGACCAAACTCGTTTCGAACTATTTTTAACTGTCAAGCAGTGCATTAAAGCTTTATTTTGTCAATAAGAGTGAGTTGGAGAAAGAGGATATAACTAACATGTTTTCAAAACTGATATAAAAAAACTTATCTGTAAAAGTCTGAAAATTTAACATTTTTAATTGGGATTCCTGTAGAAAATTAAATTTGACAGAAAGGTAGAAGTACAATTTCATATAGCAGAATAAGTTTAAAAATTTGGATTTTTAGGCATTAGTTGAAAATTGAAATTCTA
This sequence comes from Timema podura, assembly GCA_033556935.1. Lineage (NCBI taxonomy): Eukaryota > Metazoa > Arthropoda > Insecta > Phasmatodea > Timematidae > Timema > Timema podura. The sequence continues at coordinate 52,361,600 of JAVRXN010000007.1, read as the reverse complement.
AAGGGAGGTAAATGGACCACTACAAATAACCATCATATTCTGAAAATTTTAAATGTTATCCCAGGGAAGAGTGTAAGGGGGAATTTAATTGTATCATGATTAAACATTGAATATTTCGTTTACTACTAATTTTGTCTTCTTTAGCGTATTATCACACTGGTTTTGCTAGTATTTATATAGTATATAATTTAATTATGTTGAATAGTGATGATGACTCTTTTTACTGTAAAACTAACGCAAAAAAAGATATTGACAAATAACTCAATTTTTCTAGACCCCTCGGAGAGAGAATTATTGTGATCATCAAAAAAAATTAACTTGAGATTTTGATATAAATGTCAACGTTTCATGACCACCTTAAACTGAAAAAGCCTTGCCTGACTATATCTCGGCCTAGAGCCGAAACCATTTTACCACTCAGGCTAAAACTTGGTATTAGCTAGGATTTTCATAGGGCTCCCCCAAGTTATTTATGAAATTAGATATTGAGACCTAAAATTAAGGGTAGTCTACTGATAGGGAAAAAAGAGAAAAATTCAATTTTTTTCAAAATCCTCTTTAACAATTTTCTTTACATTATTTAACCAGGCACCGTTTAGTATTACAAACAAAATTGAAACCCTCATTTCCCCTTGAAAATGAATTTGAAGGTACTTTTACAGAAGCATGTATTTCCAATTTTGATCATATGCAACTATTTGAGATACAAAATAGCTATTGTTGTTAAGTTGAAGTTATATTAAAAATACTAATATTTTATTTGAAATCTATTTTTATAGAGTCAATAGTTTCTGAGCTAAAGTCTAAGCCAAATACAGTCAACTTTGGTTATAAAGAACCTTTACGGACTCAGATATTTTGTTCACTATGTCAAAAGTTCCCTAAAACTTTTTTTTTAATCTGAAAGTAGTGGGTTAGTGACAAATAAAATAAGTGTTCAAGTACAATCAATCTTTATTTAAATCTATTGATTAATCTTTAAAAAAATTGGTTATATGTTGTTCTTTACTGTATAATGTTTAAATTAATATTTTCCCAGATCCTTCTCTAGAGTCTGTACTTTTTCCAACACTTGATTCCACACTATACATGCATTCAAAAAACTAAAATGAGTAGAAAAGTATAATTTTTTGAGTTTCATATACCCTCTCAAAGAAAGGGATTAGTGAAAACAATTACTAAATGGCCACAAACTACCATTCACTGTCCTGTAATTATTGTCGTATTAATACAACTCAGATGACTGTCTTCCTTTACTTGCCGCTGACAAAGGTATTAAAACTTAAGCCAGGTCAATTAGTACAGTGACTGGTTAAGCTAAACCTTCCCCCCTCCCCCTCCACCTTCCATACTTTCAGTCAAGCTTTTTGCTACCTAAACAAGAACTCAGGTAGAGAATTGGTGTTGAAGTCTCGGTACATTTTACAGAAATTGAACTGTTGGCTCCAAATAACAGATTCTGGCTGCGTTACAATTTCAAAAATATTTTTTCTTTAATTTTTAATACTTTTTAATTTGATTAAATTGACATTTTAATTAAAGTAATTAGATTAGTAGGTATCTCAAAAACTATTAATTTTAAGTAGTGGATATTTTGTAACTGTCATAATGACTTGCTATAGATGATCTTGTAAAGATTACAATATGATCACCTTATTACTTTATAAAATATTTAATATTTATTATTACATTTAAAAATTACTTTTTTGTATAGCCCTTTGTAATGATTTATTTTCTTTTGATCCTATTGTTTAAAATTTTTAAATGTATTTCGAACAAATGGTAAATCAGATTTGATTTTTGCCTCTAAGAGAAAGGTTTTTTTTTAATAACTACTTTTAAAACTCATGCTGTCCACAGCTTTGAATCATTACCTCGCTTAACACACTTTTGCGGGCAATAGCTGTTTACCTTGACTATCCTTTAGCGAACTCTTAAAGGACTTTTGTGTACTGTCTCCTTTCCCCCTGCACCCCCTTCCACCAGAATACTCCAAATTCTCATTCTCTTAACAATCCTTTCTTCTTAATCACCCAAAAGCTGCAACAAATAATCTCTCTGCCTGTCTGTCCAGTGACAGCTTGGAATAGGGAATGGGGTCAGTCATTAGTAACAGAGAGGAGATTCATTTAATAAATTGTGGTACTGTAAAATGTTTTCTTCTTTTCAGAGTTCTTTGGTAGAAGGGTTCGCTTGGCTGTTTTAATAACGTAGATACACTTGGTCGCTCTATAAAAGTCCATCTTTTATTGCAAATTATTTCTTATAGGAGTTCGAATTTCATTGTTAATGCTACAAATTTAAGGCAAATTTGCCATCACTGCTAACGTTTACAAATACTTGTTTAGTTGTAAATGGCTAAAAAACCTCCACTGAGTCAAGCTCGCAAGAGGAATAAGTTGGCAAAAGTAATGGCTGCTATATGGATTTTTGTTTAGAGATAAATAAGGGCATACTTAGGCCTACACTTTAAAAAAATCACAAATATTATTATCAGATACAAGGTCAACTAAATATTACCAGAAGGGAATATTGTGATTTTATTGTTCTCACAAAGAGAGACTTTTTTGTTGGGCATATTCCCAAAAATGTGGAGTTATGGAACAATATAATGCAACCAAAACTTACGAGATTTCTTATGCAATGTATGCTACTGGAGATCTTGGATAGTAGGGTGAAACGAAAATTGAAAATATAAGATCTACAATATATATTGGATGCCAAGGCAGAAAAAAATAGGAAGAAATCTAAATCTACTAATGATAATGTCGAGCCTAATTATTATTATTATCACCGCGTCTTACTACCCGTTCAGGTTATAAGCTCGAGCCTAATGATAAAGACATCACACAATCCTAAAATATTATAATTCACATTTGAAAATGATAGTGAATGAATTAAAAATTAATGTTTAAAAGTATTTAAGTGTAAAGATATACGAATATGTGCGATAGAGTTCAGATAAAGAATAACTTCCATTACAGTGAATGTTATGATAAATATAAGCGCACGTAATGTGCAATAACTAACAAAGTACCATATAAACACCGCTCCTATGCGAGTTAATGTTGTCAGGAAGCCAATGTCTAGCTACCTTTATATTGTCTTACTTTGTGAAAATGGGGATTGTCACTCCTTTTCAATCTAGTGTTGTAAGGAAGCCATTTTTTATAGCTTGTTTGTGTTGTCTTCCCTGATGAAGAATGAGATCACCCCTTCTATGCACTTGACTGTTGTGAGGGAGGGTATGAGTTTACCACCCACAATATCTATTTTGGTTTCTTTAGTCAAGTAAAAATCCAGCCACCACCGGTTTTGTTTTTAAATACAATATTATAAATCATATTTTTGTGTCAATTATTTGGTCACATTTAACTATAGGCCTACAAGCTTAGCCGATGTTTGATAATCTAACATGGGCTTACAAAGTTGTTTTTATCTTAACCAAACCATGAGATTAATCTGAAAGACTGAAATTATGTATAGCCCACAGCCCTACACATTGCTCCAACTTAACATTTGCTTGTAATCTTATGGTTGTCAAAGTCATTACTAAGGGGAATAATTAATTGGGATATTTGATATGAACCATGTTATCCCTCATAATAGTAATTTCTGACTGTTTTAGATTTTAAAAAGTGACAGTGTAATAGAGTTTAGCGTTTTAACAGATTGAGTTCATCACATTGGTTTCCTTAAACTATTAACTGTGAGAAGTAGAGTTTTTTATTAACTTGCCACAGTTGAGCGTATCAAGATTTCATTACAATGGTATAAATTATTTTTGAACAGCTAAACATTTACTCTGTTACAAAGAAAGATGTAATTTTAATAGTGTTTTTCCATTTAATTTTTTATTTTGTTGGATAAATAGTTCTTATTTTATTTTTAATGTATAGTGGTTTTAAATAAGGCTGTGATCCATATAAAAAAATTGAACTTTTTTGCTGTTTCATATTTTTAACTAAGTTAGAATGTGTTTTTTATATGTATATATAAAACAATTGTAATGTTTGCTAATTTTTCTAACTATATTCTGTTAGCGATCATTGTAGGACAACAACGTAGGCTTTGGTTTTTTTAATTATTCTTTATCAGCACTGTTATTGTTTTTATTTTACTTGTTTTTCCTAAGCAGATATTCGTTGTGCCATTAATTATCGTTGGAGTTAAATAAGCAATATTTCTGGAATGAGTTCTAAATCCAATATTTTCTTGATTTAGATTTCACTTGTTAATTTTGTAGATTAGGCGTCTTACAATTATGTTCTGCAGCACTATTTTTTTACATTCCTTGATCTTTACTAAAATTGGTTAAAAATTTCTATGTAATAAAATAGTAAAATTAAAAATAGGTCAATATGTCATCTATTTTATGAATCCCCCTATAGTAATAATTGTCAGTTGAGATTTGGTAGGCAATTAGTTCTTACCCCAAAAGGATGTAGGCCTATGAGTACAATTTATGCATGTTTATTATATAGAATATTTATTTTGAATGATTTTAAGGATCCGAGTTCAATGTTATGCAGCGAGCTGTAACAGTAGTAAGAGCTACGAATGTCACCTTAAAGGATATGTTGGAAAAAATAATTATATAAGAACAGCTTATATTTGTATATTTAAGGAGCTACGTTTCATGAAAAGAGCCGCCATTTTTCTTGGTTAGGAGCCGCATAAATAAATAAATAAAAGTTAAATTTGGCCAACATTATAGAAAATCTGTAGATCACTGTTATCATAGAGAAAATTATCACTCTTCTATTAGACCTATATCAATTCTTATGTGTATAACATGTCAAAAGACAAATGAAAATATAGCCTTACTTGACCAAACTTTATATTCAATAAGATTTATTTACATTAAAATAAATGTCACATTAAAAATATAAAATATGAGAAGAGACACATTGGGGGACAAATATGAGACGAGACACCATTGGGGGACAATAGATGATCAGGCTCAAATATTGTTGATAAATAAAAATAGTCCAATAGTTTTAACACAAGGTTTATTTAAAAATTTAATCTAGAGCTAGCCCCCCTATCACCCCCTCCCTCAATGGTTCTAAACATGATGTGAATCTCAACTTCACTGTCACCGAAAAATGTCAGTTTTAGTTTTCAATGAGATGCAGATACTTAAAATATGTTTTAGTCCATATTAAAATATATATTTACTAGAGTAACTTCCTATAGATAATTTGATACTCATTTATAACGACAATAATACACCATTGCTTTGAAAAAAAAATCAGAATGCCAACAATATTACCTTCCACTGGGGTCATTCGATCTGGGAGGGGGTGAAGTGGGGGTTATTTTATCCCAATCTATCATTCATAATTGATCACTTGTAATGAACTTTTAAGAAGTCGATTTGTTTAACCTCGTCGACACCCTTAAAGATCCTGTAACTGGTAAGAACAAAGATTTAAACTTAACGTGTACTTACAATGAAAGAAAACCAAATAACACTAGATAATGTTTTTATATATTCTCACATTTTTATAAAATCGCGAGTTTATGCTATTTTATTTTATCAACTAGTTCCTTATAACCTCAATTACCCACCTCTAAATAGCTAATTTAACCATTTTAAAATGTTGCAGTCCATAAAAAAAGTTTTAAAAAATGTACTCTACAAAAAGAGGTGCCTTTAAAAAATGAGGGCTCATGGCCTATAAATTCTAATAGCTGGAGCCGAGGAGAACCAACACTAAATTAACTATGTGAAAACACATATTTTGTTGATAGATTTTATTTTATCATAATTTAAAACAAGGGCGTTTTAATCCATAGTTAGGATTAAAAAAATCTCTCCCAATTAATTTGAATTAAATTTGAACTTTGATTTAACTGTTAGTGAAAAAAGTAAAATGTATATTTTAGCTTTCTATGTCTTCATTAAACAATATTATGTGTACTAAGTGATAATAATTGTCTTATTTGGTATTATTCTGAACCAAGAGTATTTGGTTCAATTCCCTGCACGTTCGATAAAATTATTATTGATAAACTTGGGATTTTCCTCTTGCAGTGAGGATTTGACAGCTGGGGGTCTCGTCATGACTGTTATGGAGTAAGCTCGTTTGTATTCATGCTCTGATATAATTAGTCGGTTAATAAAGTGCACATTATAATAAGTTGAAAATGTAAGAAATAATATAAAATGCCTTCAATTAGTTTTTATTCTCATAAAGAGGAAATTACTAAACTACAATGATTGATTTAACCCAGACAAGCTTATCTTAGTCACTGTGTAACTGAGTTAACTCCCTCCTCCCCCCTTCCTACCAGAGTGAAGCTGTAGAGTAGCATTAGAGGGAGAAACTGAACATAGAGAGAGAAGGCTGTATGCTAGGCGTCACAACTGTCACTTATTGCTCAGGAACAAGGACCTAAGTACACATTTCTTAGTACACGATAAACATCTAAAGGCGGAACAAAAACACCCACCCCCTAAAGAAAACTCACTCACAATGACAATAATATTACCTGCCACCGTGGTCATTCGGTCTTGGAGGGGTTGGAGGGGAGGTTAGTTCACCCCACTCTTTCATAATTGATCACTTAAAATTGAATTTTTAATACCATAAGTCCATTTTTTTCAAACACTGGAATACCCTTAAGTTCAAAGAGCCAAAAAGTTATGTTTTTAAAGAATAATGTTGTTAGAATGACATTTCTTATTGAAAGTTTCAATTTTTCTGTTCATTAAAATCAAAGTTGAGGGTTCATTATAAACAAATTTTTTAACACATATTGAAATATATGTAGGTTGGGACCAATGAATTAGGTTCACTCTAGCCGAATGTTCACTACAATCGAGTTCACTAAAACCAGAGTTGACTGTATATAAAAATTTTTTTTACATTTTTTGTCATTGCTATGCTCTTTGTATTTCTCCAAAATAAAGCTAGATCCAAAACAATTTGATACATTTTTGTGCTATTAAAACCTTACCTATTTGAAGTTTTTCAGTATTTCTCCAAGGACTAAATTTTATTAAAATTCACCTTGCTTGACCCGATCTTAGATAAGCTAGTTGACATTGTAGTGACAGGCACAATACCACTAAGATTTAACTATAGTAAAGGCCTATCTACAGACTTCGTATCCGTAAGGTGCTTAGTACTCCATAATAGATCGACACCACACTAATAGATTGCACTATCTAGCCTACAGAGTCCATATCCATAATTCCTTAGTCCTTACCACTCGTATAAGTTGACTCAACTTTAACTTTCTAAGGACTAATCGATACGAATTGCTAAGGATTACCAATCACACCAAAATAAGCATGCACACACATCAAAATAAAAGCACCAATGGCAGCCAAAGGATCCGTTGCTATGGAATCAAATACAAAATCCTAAAATAATTTTATGGACAGAGTTATATCAGAAATATCCTGAATGTTTTATAAAAGTATGTTGATTATTTACTTATAATGTTATAATATTATTCTGCTGGGATATCGTCTGCTTCACAGATAATGTTTGCTCATGTCTAGCTCTAGAAAATTTCCTTTCGAAGCGTTTTAATGGACGTTGTTTTCAAATTTCTCCTTTATTGGCACGGTCATATGATTATGGATACGGACTGTGTAGACGCAATTTCCATTTATGACCATTAAGAACCTAAGGTCTATAAGGATGCAGAGCTTATGGTGTCTGTGTCAGGGCCATAACAGTGAGCCTTTAGTCGGCAATCATCATATCTACGAATAATGGATGGTCATAAAAAGCTAAAACTGTTAAAATGACAAAATGCCTATAAGTCCAGTTGCCTGGGCGTATTATTTTTAAACTAGTGGTGTTCCCCCTTACCGACGATTCCAGGTAGAATGGAATGTTGAAGATCATGATGTTGTGCATGACAGGGGTGGATAGCAGTTTTGGAGTTGAAGAGTTGGGGAAGCCAGGCTAATCACATGGGGTCAGAAGTAGTTTCTTTCCCTGCATCTACAATTGCGGGCACTAGGCCAACCTTTCCATAACACCTTGAAAAATGTATTTATTTTTTTACCATATTTTTAACATTCATACTCCTTTGTTATAAAGACTTATTTTCGTTTAGATATAATTGAACTAGGTTTAACCCAGCCTCAACCAAGGTATGATTTTTGAGAGTATATTATAATGGGGGGAGGGGGGGAAATCTGTTGAGGTCAAATTATAATTCATAAATAATCTAAGTAGGCATACGTGAAAAAGATGATGGAAAAGTGTTGACAAATAGCTTACTGTAAAATTTCGCGATCACTCAAATCTCCTGCCTCGGAATCACAAGAGTCACAAGAATCACAATAATACATAACTTTACACTCAAACCAGTTGTAAGATTGGTTTTACTCTAAATCTATGATTTAAAGCCCTTAAAATGTTTGGACATGTCTCTTGAAGGAAGTTAATGTATAATGTTATATTTTTTTAAAATTTAACAGGTATTTACACAAGATTGAGCTTAACTATTCGACATCAATAATAGCCTAAATGTTGATAACCAACAACAGGATACAAAATATAACCAAAATTTGATTAGTTCGGAAATAATTCATAGAGCGCACTTATATTAAAAACTAGAAAGAGGCGAGTTTTAGCAATTGCCTTGGTTACTAACCTTTCTCGTAGTGATGGGCAACTCGATTGTGTTGTATAATAGATAGATCAATGATAATCGGTCGTACTCGATTCTTCAGGGATTACTCGAGTAACTTTACTCGGACCCTGTTATTCTTTTATTTTCTCTTTCCATACCAGCTAAGTAAGAATCGGCCTTATTGGCTGGACTGTTTACCATACTATTTCCATTTAAAAGGCATTTTCTCTTAGAGCTCATTTTTCATCAACAGTTTCTGCTGCTACGCAAAAATGACCTTTTATGGTTTAAATGTTGCACATGCATTCTCAATACAAATTACTCGCAGCCAATGCCTTAGTTCGGGCTTTATTAAATTTTGAAGGTATAAATGCAGTGAATGTTACGTAACATTTTATTGTTTTCTTACCGAAAGCTCTCACTGATGAAATGGGGACATTGAAGTTAATGTTAATGTTTGACTTGAAATACACACTAATTTTTCTAGCAAGTATCCATACTAGTTTGAATTGAACTGATGTATCTTATTTCATTGTTTATTAAAATAGGCTCAAAGAAATAATGAAGTAAGAATAGTAATAGGGCTGTGTTACATTGTTACAAATATTATAATTTTTCATTTGATTAAGTAGACTACATTAAACAAAAAATAAGTTTTTTCTACGTCCTTTAACGTTTTCACATTTAGGATACATTTTTTAACTCGTTATTTGGTGTTTGATTTGCATGACCATGTATAACCATGTTCTCTAGAATGCTGATTTTGAATTTGCCATAAGTTATTTAATAAAATGTCAGGGGAAGCTCCTTCACACTCACGCGCTAAATAACGATATGTTTTTTGAATAGTTAATTCACGTACCAGTATTAACATTTTAGGGCAACTTCCATGAGGTTATGAAGCAGGACATTGGTTGACAGGTATCAACATACTGTAGAAATTTTGATAAATTTCATTTTTTATTGCTTTATTTTACAGTTGAAAATGTTTTTAAATAAACATGGCCAAATTGTTCATTTTTGATAAAGTGACAAGCGAGTTCTACATTTCAGGGAGCTAACTAGTTAAATATTGCTTCCAAGTGTGCTATAATAAAGGATTGTCCTCCAACATCAACCTGGGAGTTGCAACGTGTTTTGGGTAGGGTCTTAATATAGAGGTTTTAGCTTTACATTTACTTTTTCAAGGATTTTAATGATTATATGAAGATGCGTAATTCTAATAGAAATGTAAGTTGTTAACGTGCTCAAAAAAGACTTAGTTACAGCTTAGATTCCTTTTGGCTATTCCAATCTGATAGCTTCTTGCTGACTTGTTTACTGTGGCAGCCTTGTTTCTAGCATAATATAAACTCATCCCCCAACCCAGGGGTTGTTGATTCTCTTTTACTACATATTAATCGAATATAATAATTATTATAAACAATTATAATAATTAAAACAAGCATTTAGTGGACATCCAGGTTTAATGTCACCTCTTTTGGTTTGGTTTTTTGATGAAGGTGAAGTAAGGATTTTAATTCTGGCCAGATGTATCTCATCATAATATCCCTCCAAGCAAATAAGGGTACATTTCCTCTAAATTTTACCTATCTCACTGGTGTAGTTAGCTGTAGATACCTCATGCTGGTAGTAAGAGTCGACTGAATTGTATCTCCTCGGAAGAGACTCTCTTCCGATACTTTAGACACAAACTGCCAAAATGAAGATCCTGAATTATATCTCTTTTAAAAATTGGAATTATATCTCCGAAATTCTGATTTGTATCTCCTCGGAAGAGACTCTCTTCCGATACTTTAGCCACAAACAGCCAAAATGAAAATCCTGATTTATATCTCCTTTAAAAATTGGAATTATATTTCCGAAATCTTGATTTGTATCTCCTCGGAAGAGACTCTCTTCCGATACTTTAGCCACAAACAGCCAAAATGAAAATCCTGATTTATATCTCCTATAAAAATTGGAATTATGTCTCTGAAATCCTGAATTGTATCTCCTCGGAAGAGACTCTCTTCCAACACTTTAGACACAAACAGCTAAAATGAAAATCCTGAATTATATCTCTTTTAAAAATCGGAATTATATCTCCGAAATCATGAATTGTACCTCCTCGGAAGAGACTCTCTTCCAACACTTTACACACAAATAGCCCAAAATGAAAATCCGGAATTGTATCTCTAAGTATACGACTTTAAGGGGGCCGCCTTGGTACGTGAGAAAGTATCATTCGTGTTAGACCTCATGTCTTAAAATGAAAATGCTCTGTGCTGTTATCTTGAACTACAGCGTCTGTCTCTCTCTAATCTTATCCTCTTCACACTTACCCTGCCACCCCATGTCAGAAGAAGAGAAGCAAAGAAATGGAAAACTATTTCAAGGTCAAGAGGAATAATGCGCGTGGCTGATCGCCTCCCCACTCACTACACAGTCCAGCTGTCCGCCTGTGTTTATCTTGTGATATTTTGCTAACTTGAGATTCTCGTGAAGGGTTCACAAACAAGCACAATCCTCTATTGATGGTTTAACTTGTCTTGAAACCTTATAATACGAACGGGTAGTAGGACGCGATGCTAAAAAAAATTGTCTTGAAGAACACACACTTTTATACATGTCACTTTTTTTTTAGGAAAATGTGAATATTAACTATACAATAATTAATCACGTGTAGACTAAATTTCTATCTTACCCTTACTTAGTTGATAGCAGGGCGTCGGAACCGAGGAGTATAAGGAGCTCTAACACACGGCCCTATACCCCCAACCCGTCTTAGATTTATTCTACCTGTGTAAATACTTATAAATATGGAAGATGTAAAAAAAAAAAAAAAAAAACCTTCAACTAGATTCTAAAAGCATTCACTTTTTTTTGTGCTAAAAATCGGGAATAATCCTCCCCCCTTCCGACCTCATCGTTGTTAATCAAACCAAAGAGGTTTTACCTTTTAGAACTGCGTCTTACAACCCGTTCGGATTACACGCCTATGTAATAAATACTCTAATGGGTGACCATGCGGCCACCGAAGCGGGTCAAATTAGTTAACTTTTACTCTCAACTAAAATGAGATAGACTACACATTGTTATATCACCTACACTGTTTACGCCTACACAAAGCTAGAGTTTACATAAATAATAGGTTAAATGGTCATGTGTAACCTATTTTCAACAATTAATTCATTTTAATTTCAGGTGCCTATTCAGGCTATCAGTAATTTCCACTGATTATTCTAGCTGATAGGGGAAGAGGAAGGAAAGTTTTGATGAAATGTACCCGTATTTGTTTAGAGAGAGGGCTACGGATAAACTACCCTTAGTAAACCTGGCCGAGAATCAAACCCCGACCTCCTTGTCACTGGCAATCTTGTTTAGCTTGATCCTTACGTTTTAAATAATTAAATCAAGTAAGAACTTATTAAAAACAATAAGAAATAAACAATATTATTAATGTTGAAACACATTGACTGTTTCATATAATACACACACACACACACACACACACACACACAGAGTGGCGGATCCAGAAAAAAATGACAGGGGGGCACCATGATAATTTATTATTATTATTATTATTATTATTATTATTATTATTATTATTATTATTATTATTATTATTATTATTATTATTATATTGCTACCTTACATCCTTTTAAAAATCTCGTATCTGTATGTGAAAATTAATATTTAAACAAGATTTACAAAGCTATGTTGGATAAAAGCCTTTTGAGTCCAATGATAAATGCTGATAAATAATTATTTATCTTTAAGAGTTTGATTTAAGTTTTCGATGTGTTTTCTATCAACCATGTTTAGAACCTCTTCAGGATATATTTCAATACTTTTATTTAGACTAGGCAATGAGCCTGGCCAAATTATAGAGTCTTCCCTGACCTATTGTTCTCTAGATTTATTTCCTCAAATTGCATATTACGAAGTGACGTAAATGTTTTTGGAGATCTCCTAGAAAATAATTGTTCAACGTCAATCCAAAATTTTATAGATAGTTTACATCCTTGAAAAAAAGAACGAGTTTAAAGTGGGATAGAGATTATTGTTAACTATACGTTGTGTGAAGTAGTACATTGTGCCCCCAAAGGCTTAGTTGTGCAAAAAAGATAATTTTAAGGGCAGATAGTGACAAAACAGTAACCGTAATGAGATTACAAAAGGAGGAGTTAGGGCAGTGATTCCTAACCAGGGTTCCGCGAGAATCTCCAACCTTTGTTTTTATTAATCTGACAATATTTTTTGGACAGTGTGGAGATATATAAATATAGCTCATGTACCCGAGGAAGATGAAGAGAATAGTGCCGATAGTAATATTAAAAGTGAGGTTGGTAAGAATAGTGATAACCCAAGTTCAAGTACCGGAGGACAGTAATTAGTAATAGTAAATAGAAATAGGCAATAAATAATCCTGAAATATTTTATTCAAAAGTATAAATGTATTATTATTATTATTATTATTATTATTATTTATTATTATTATTATTATTATTATTAGTCGTATTTAACAACCCTAATGATCTATATGTCTATTTTATAATTTACCCTTGTCGTACCTAATGTGTGTTTCCCCGAGATTTTATGAAATATTTTAAGAGTTCTTCTAAAGAAAAAAGGTTGGGAATCACTGGGTTAGGGTCGCTTTCCCACGCAGGAGGCCAAAATATTATTAATATTGGGTGCCTTAGCAAGCTATTTAGCGTTCAACTTGGTTTATTTTAGGGGAGACTTCAATTAAATCTATAATATATACGGATAATATAGATATATCGAGGTGAGTGCTCATAGAAATAAGAATATATAATAAGAGGGCAGGGAGAGGGTGTTGGGTGAGGGGGGTATTGTGTTTTTTTAGAGACCAAAAACAATTATAATGTATTACTTCATCAACAAAGTGGGGGTAGTTAGAGATCTTTACTTTAGTTTACTATTGGTTAGAGAGTAAACAAGACAGTGTTAAATTATTTTCCAAATTAAAACAAAATCGTAGTGAAAGATAACTCCAAATAGTTTCTGAAAGCATCCAATTTCCAAAAGTATGTCGGTGGAAGCACACTTCAAATATATTCTAGAGCAGGAGAGCACACAGAAATTATTCTAAAGGAGGATCCAAAGTATAGAAGTTACAAGTCAATAATCAATTAAATCCATTATTACTAAACAAAATACTTAACGCTATACAGACTAGACAGCGTTAAATCCAGTTGGGCATGTTCCACACTCAGGCATGGATTCAATGGGGTGGGACTAAGGAGCTATAATCCCCCCTTTTTTAGATATTTTTCAAAAATTAAATTGACGGATTGAAGGGTGCTGTGCTCCTCTGCAGACATACGTCCAATGTGTTCGAACAACACATGTTTCACCCCGTTTACTCCGAACCCTGGCTTTCCCGCACACTACCCTCCTATCTCACCACTCCTTTGTGTAGTAAAGAACGTGTTATTTACTATTGACTTATTTTCATATTTTAACTAAAATACAGTCACTTGAGTTAGGCATCTTTATTTTTAACAGTTCATTTTTATATTAATTTAAAAATTATACTCACAAACTAAATGTAAATTCTACAGTGAATATACCTAGAAATTAAAGCTGGCAATCAAATCGAAGGTAACATATATTTATAACCCATATAAGTTTAATCAGAAACAATTAGGTACAAAATATAATTAAAGGGCACCATTTTGAACCTTAGAATTACAAATTTTTCTCCAGGGGTGAAAAGCCCCAAGGGCACGGACCACCATTTTATTGGTTCCTAAAGGTGACCTGGTGGTCTAGGGGTAAGGTGTCAGACTTCTGTGCTGAGGGTCCGGGGTTCAATCCTTGGACCCGGCACAGATTTATCTGATTGCCAAACCCTTCCTTCACCTCTGACAAGACGTGTATTATTCACAACTTGTGAATGTGAGGAATGCCAGGCTTCCACCGTGGTTCGGATCCCACGTTAAACTGTAGGTCCTCCATTTCATCTCACAATCACCCTACCATTACACATTAGCTAAGTGCGTATAACCCTAACGGGTAGTAAGACGCGGTGTTTATGATCTATTGTTCCTAAAGGTATTTCTTTTGTGGTGTAGGCACGCCCCCCCTCCCCCCTCATGACATAATCATGGATGCACCACTGCTCACACTGTATCAAGACATTGGGTTATTTTCAACCACTGCTTTAAGGTGATTTAACATTGCTAAATCGTCCCTTTGTATTTAATATTTTATTTATCCTTCATGTTCTCCATGGGGGGCTGGGACCCACTGGACCTCCTTTGTGTGTACGCCCCTGTTCTAGAGGAATATTATTTTTAAAATTTTCTGGGAAAGGGTCACTCCAAATATATTCCAGATACAAATCATTTTAAAAAATCCATCTGACAACTCCAAATTTATTCTAAAAGCATCCTATTTTCAAAAATGTCCAGGTGAGGATCATTTCAAATAGCATTTAAAGATTTACATTTTTTTTTTAATTAGAGAAGACCACTTTAAATAGTTTCTAGAGACATCTATTTTTATTTTTCAATTAAAGGCGAGGACCACTCCAGATGGCTTCTAGAAGCATTTAAGTTAAAAAAAATTTTGTAGAAGACTTCTCCAAATAGCATTAAAATAATCTGAATTTCTAAATTTGGGGAGGACATCTCCAAATAACTTTTAGGGACATCCAAGTTTCCAACATTTATTGCGAAAAGGGGCAGAGTAAGGGAGAGGTGAAGGGGGGAAGGCAACTTCTCAAAAAACTTATTTTTCGTTTGCCACCGCCGCCTCCCCCTTCCACCCTTCTACACAAATAACGTTCCGCCACCAGTGGTAGCAACCAATCCGTGCAACTGGTACAAAATTATGGTGCACCCCTGAACATTTTTTTTTAATTTACCTACTACTGTCAACAGGAGAATTTACGGCCAAGAGGTTTACAAGGGCGAAAGTCGAGAAATAGAATTTTATAGCTAAATTTTCATAAATAAGTCTTAGACTTTAATTTTTTTTAATACAGTAGTGATGAGTTTTTATTTAACTAGATATATATTTGCTATTCATAAAAATAGAGCCTAAAAAGACTTTTATAAAATCTTACTGTGGACAGGGGTGGACTAAGGTGCAAAAGAAACAAGCGGACACTTGGGGCACCAGTGGCTGCCATGGGTGGAATTTCGTAGCTTGCAATAACTATAGCAAATACTATTTTGATTATAGTACTTATATTTATATAAAATATATTATGTGACTGTATATACAAATACATCATTGGATGCAATTCTTGTATTGTAAATTCTACGTAACCCTTTAGGGTGAAGGTTATCTAATGTACCTAATACTATTTCTTTGTTATGGTAAACAATTAATTATAACTAATGTCAAAACTTTATAGTTCGTTTCATAACTATTCATATAGCCATTTTTCAGTGTAATGGATGGTATGGTATTGTTTACAACTTGATTAAATTATTGCAGACTTCAACAAAGACCCCAGGATTGATTTCATCATCGCCACGATGCTTGAAGGGTGGGGCGGGATGAGGGGTGGCAGAATTATTCTCCGCTTGTGACAATACATTTAGTCTGCCCCTGGCTATAGATATTTCCTTCACCATAATCACCATGGTTTATGATAGTAGGCTGATAGTATTGATATAAGAAACCCATTATTAGAAATATATTAGGCCTAACAATTAGCACAGAAAAGTCAACAACCCCAAGAACTCCTCCCCCCCCCCCCCCACACACACACACACTAAGACCACACAAACATAGATATTCTATATTAGTGGTTCCCATCCTTTTCCAGTTCACAGACCCCCTCAAGCCAATGATAATTCATCGCGGCCCTCTAACCTCCCCAGCCATACATGGTGAGATAAAAACACTTACACATTTATGGTACTCTACGTAACCAATTATATATATAAATATTGTCGAACTGGAAAAAAGAGATTTTTGAGAAAATTGTGAATACCATATATTTTTATATGATGTGAAAATTCAAATAAAAGAAAATTTAAAAATACTAGGGCTTATATTTGTTTCGCGGGCCCCCACAGGTGCCTTCGCAGATCCCTAGGGACCTGCGAACCCAGGTTGGGAACTTCTATCACATTCAATCTCCGAGTGTGGTACATTTAGTAGACTTATGTCAAATATAACGTGTGGAGATTATTACTAAATTGGACAAGCGGCCAGGATATTATGAATCATGAAAATGAAATAAATACCGTATGTATGCTAGTAGCTATGTAGCTATGTTCACACAAAACTATTTGCTCCCGAAAATTTATAATGGATAACCTATTAATTTAGTTTTCCTACCCCAGACAAAGCTGACTAATCTCCAAATTTATTGGTTCCATAGCTTTGTCTTCAAGTTGGGTTGAATCCAACGTTGTGGACATTTCAATGGGAGTGGACTGAGAAAGGTTTACTCTGTCCCGACAATCAGCTTTGTCCTCTCTGCCTGAAGAGAGAAAAACACCTTGTCTGAAAAAAAATAATTATTTAATTTATTGTTATCGATTATTAGTTTTTTATGGCCTACTGTAGGTATATCATGACAAAACACGGTCTAATTTGAGTTAACCGTTTCTTATAGAACATTTGTGTTCACTATTATTATTATTATTATTATTATTATTATTATTATTATTATTATTATTATTAAAATAAATTTTATATATATATACTTTGTTCTATCAAATAAATGTTTCCACGGCTTTCTTTCTGTTTTTTTGCGGCGAGCACAAATTCGTAATTTTGTTTTTTCCCCTCTACGTTTGTCTTCTTTACGTGTCACGTAATTCATTTAAAAAATAAACAAGAATATGTATCACAAGCAACTAAATAAAAAATATATAATTGAAAGTATTTCAAACTTAATAGAAAACTAATTAATTACTGTGCCAAACATTGTTTGGGTCTTAATTATATTAAATGAGCAGACTATATTTTTTAACTCATCACTGATTAAATATGACGGGATTTCTGGAAGTCTGCACGGAAACTTCTCGCCTACCGAGGCGGCCCCCTTAATATTGAAAAGCAAATTCACACTTACTCATAAATTAAATATATTGCTCAAGTTTTTTATATTGTAGAGCTGATTTTGGAACTTTTTCAGTTGAGACAACCAATCAGGCACTAAACATTGTAATAATTGCTTTAGAGTTAACCTTCACGTATCAGAACTGAATTAATATTTATTAAAATTAAATGTTATCTTGGGTGTAATAAAAATTTTGTTTTAATATATAGTTATACATATTTTAAGAAATTAAATTGTCCATTATCACTTTGTTAGTAATTAGTATACGTACAGTAAATATATACTTTTCCCTCTTATTTATCTTTATGTAATGTTTTTTTTTACAGTACAAGGAATGACCAAATAAATAAATAAATGTTTTATCCAAGCAACATAATTCAAATTATGGTTCTTTACTTCACAGGACTAGCTTTATGAAACTTCCGGACGGGATTTTAACCTCGTCCTCCTGAATATAGGAGCAACACGGTAAAATGAAACTAACACCCAACCGTTGAACAGTGAACTAGATCCTGTTTTTATACTAATCAATCAGTATGTACTTACTTTGATCCATTAATAAAACGCTTCTTCCCCTTTTTCCATCCTAATTTTTTGCGGCGGGCAGATAGTCGAAGTCTAGTTTTTTCCCCTTTACGGTAGTCCCTTTTGCTTGTGTTATTGTTCATAGTAGTTTTAATTTATCGAAAATAACAATATTATTTTATTTTATTTATATATAATTATAATGGCTATCATAAGAAGGCAAAGCATACACAACTGTTCGGAAACACTTGTGTTATTGTTCATAGTAGTTTTAATTTATCGAAAATAACAATATTATTCTACTTTATTTATATATAATTATAATGGCTATCATAAGAAGGCAAAGCATACACAACTGTTCGGAAACACAGGACCAGTTTGTAAACACATTTCCAGTAAAAGCTACAATAAATATTATTTTTAATATTTTCTAATGAACACCTAAAACTTAAAAATGTGCCGGCTCACTGTGCGTTGTCTCAACTCTCAACAAGGCGAAGGCAGACATCCAACTAAAAGAGCGCATGCGCAAGGAGTCAACTGCCTTTCCTTCTTTCTCCGGCTATTCTTTACTTCCAAAGCGTAGATGGAGGATATGGCTGCGCCACTTGATGGCTGAAAAGCATTAGCTTTGACGCATCAAAACAGCAAAAGGAATTAGCAATTATCTTCACATTTTCTGTTGTGACCCTATCAAAAAATGACTTTATTTGTTTTTGAAAGGTTGTGTCTAGGATTATTTATAAGTTACCCTCGTCTCAGAACTGTGACAATATACTTAAGGCCATTTAAAGGTCATTGAAAATGAGCAAGTTTCGAGTTTTCATTAATTTTTTATATACATAGATTATCAAAATGTAAGGTTGATAATAATAAATAAGCATGTTCCCCACCTTTATCTTCCTTTTGGCTTAAGTCAAGTTTGTAAAAAATTAAACACTACCTAACCATCGCGTATTTCCTGAACGTCTGCAACGCATTCCAACTCTCTGGTAGGCGGCCCCCTTAAGTTTTAATTCTTATGCTCATAAAGATGAAGTAAACCAGAAACGTTTAAATTGCTTTGTTTGTCAGATGCTAGATGGCATAACAAGCAACAAACTTTGATTTATGTTTAGTACAGCTCATAAATAACAGAGGGCAGCATAAGGTAAAATCAATCAAATCATTGTAAATGAAAGAATTTATAGAGGATTTTTATTTTCGTTTAGGTTTGAAAAAATTAAAATCACGTTTTAATATGTATTTAAGCATCTTAACGGAAAACACACGATTTGTGTATTTATAATTATTAGGTTTGTATATTTATTTACGCATTCTATGGAACCTGTAATATTTACATCTTTTTTTAATAAATATATTAATAATATACCAAAAGTAAATGTTTATGGTACTTTTACAATAAAAGATTTAAAAAGTATAATTGATTTTTAGGTCCTACACTACGTATTTTTCAACCGCTAGCACTAAAATTAAAAAAAAAAAAGTTGATTCATTTGGGGGGAAATTAAGTCGAAGAGAATACATTATTTATTTTTCATATTGAATTTGGGGAGATGTAAAACTAATGTGATTTGATTTGTCGGCATTCATTGTAAATTTATATGTTAGTTTTAGATATTCACTGATTGTGTGTATTCTTAAATTAGTGTGGTTTAATTAATTTTGAGCTATTTTCCCCCCATGCTTCACCTTAACTATAAGACATTGATGTGTATCATATATCTTTCAATTTCCTGGATTTATTATTTTCACATGCCTGCCAAATTTCAGTTTTATACCACACTGAGATGTAGTTGTTTTTATTAGTTCTGTACATTTTTTAAGTGATTAACTTTTTCGTCGGTTACTAACCGATTAGGACAACACCAGTTTTAAACGATTTATAATTAGGTCAAACAATGTGTGACGGCTTTATTTTGACAAAAAAAGGCAAAATAAAATATATCAAAATCTTGGTCCGGCTATTAACTTCATCGTCTCTTATTAGATTTTGACCAACCCGGTTTTAAACTTTTTTTAATTGTCAAGCAGTACATGAAAGTTTTATTTTGTCAATAAGAGTGAGTTGGAGAAAGAAGTTGGGACTACTAAATTCCAAAACTATTATAAATAAAACTTACCTATAAAAGACTGAAAATTTAACATTTTTAATTGGGATTCCTGTAGAAAATTTAAATTTGGCAGGAATAGAAGTACGATTTCATATAACAAGATAAGTTTTAAAATTTAGAATTTTAAACGTTAGTTGCAAACTGAAATTCTAAGGAAGGTAAAAGGACCACTCCAAATTACCATCACATTCTGAACATTTTAAAAATTAAATGTGATCCCGGCAAAGAGTGTATGTAAGGGGGGATTTAATTGGATCATGATCACACGTTAAATATTTCTTTTACTACTAATTTTGTTTTCTTTAGCACGTTATCGCACTGGTTTACTGGTATTTATATAGTATATAATATAATGATGTTAAATATTGGTTGACTCTTCTTATTGTAAAACTAACTGAAGAGTAAATTTTGACAAATAACTCCATTTTTGCATGCTTTCTACTCTCTTTCTCTCGACACCTCGGAGACAGAATTATTGTGATCATAAAAAAATATTGAACTTTAGATTTTAATAAATATCAACGTTTCATGACCCTCTGAAACCAGAAAAGTGTTTTCCGCGATGCCTTTTGTGTGTGTGTTTGAACGTGTGCATGCACGCGTGCGTGTCCGTCTTGGCCTAGAACCGAACCATTTTACCTATCGGGCTAAAAATTTGTATCTAGGATTTTCATAGGGTTCCCCCAAGTAAATTTTGGAATTAGATATCTAACCCTAAAATTAAGGGTACCGTAGCTTACTGATGGAAAAAAAAAGAAAAACTCAATTTTTTCAAAATTATCTTTAATGATTTTGATTACATTTTTTATCTAGGCACTGTTTAATATTACAAACAAAATTAAAACCTTCATATCCCCGTGAAAATGACTTCGAGGATATTCTTACAGAAGCGTGACTTTCCAAATTTGATCATATCTTTGTAACTATTTGAGATACGAAATAAAAAAAAATTATTCGAATTATATTTTTATAGAGCCAATAGTTTCTGAGCTATAAGTCAAATATTTACATCTTTTTTTTGACATTTTTGTAATTGTTTTGCTCTTTGTAATTCTCCAAAATAAAGCGATCAAAACAGTTTACAACTTTCTAGAATTGTTTTACAATTTGCTACATTTTTGTGCTCTAACACCTGGCCTATTTGAATTTTTTCATTATTTCTCCAAGGACTACATTTTCTTAAAATTCACCTTACTTAAGACCATTAAGATTTAATTATAGTAACAATGATGACTGGTGAGTGATCCATTAGTTGGCAATCATTATAACAACGAATAATTGATGGTAATAAAGCGCTAAAACAGCATGACAAAATGCCTACCAGACCAGTTGCCTAGGTGGGGGGGGGGGGGGGGGGGGGAAGTACTATTTTTAAACTAGTGGTGTTCTACAGCTTACTGGCGATACCAGGTAAAATGGAATGTTGAAGGTCATGACGCTGTGCATGACAGGGGTGAAGTAAGGTTTTGGACAGAGATTATTTGAGATTGTTGACGACCAGGTTAATGGTCTTCCGTGAAACAGCCCGCTTCTAGCGAGTGGAAGTAGTACTAATTGAGCGAGAAATCTAGCGGCTGACCTTTAAACTACATGTGTAAGAGCCCTCTATTAGCCAGACTATAAACTAGATTTGTTACTAGCGTACTAGCGGAGCAATACTTAACTACTGCTCCACAATTTATTTTTATTAATTTCTGGCAGGAATGAGTGTCTGAAATGTTTTTCCCTGCCAAAATTCTACTATAAGGTAGTATTTTGGTAGGGAAAAAGGCCTCTCAGATTTTCATTCCTACCAGAAACAGGATATACTCACTTTGATAAAGTGAATCTTTAAAACACAATTGAAAATTTATTATAACCCCAGTAATGAAAAGTGAAAACTTTCCATTCATGAACTAAAAATATAAACATGTCCAAGAATAAATTTATTTATAAATCTTACCTTTTATCTCAAGAATTATAATAACTTTTCAAATAGGGTTCAAACTTCTCTGATGTAATAAAAGTCATGATTCTCCATAAATAGCTTAGTTAAATAGGCATTACAATTTCAATGAATGGCCAAAGTACAAGTGATCAAAAATGAAAAACAAACACTTTTGAATAAAAAAATATTTTTTAATATCAAATAAATATAGTCTTACATATAATATTAATAATATACCACAACAATGATCATAGTAACAAAGCTAACAAAGGTGTCAGTTTCATCTTGTCTGAACCATCGATATCAAGGTAAGGGCTCAAATCCTGACACTATATATACTAAGTTTGGCTATCTTAAATAAATCTCACTCTCATTCTATGTAAATGCAATTATCCTCCATCGAAATATACTCTCCTTGTTTACAGGTAGTGTACTCACTTTCTTAAAGATGCAGATAGCTTGAACAATTTGCTAGATGTGGGACATAATTAGTAAACGGCTAGAACCAAATCGATCCACGTTTGATAAATTCACAAACTTTATACAGCCTATTCAGAATAAGACCTATACTATATATTTTTAATAAGTTAATATATTCATTAATGCATATTTTATTTAAAAATAGAAATGGTGTAATTTTAATACTTTACAATAAAAATATATACTTTAAAGGGATGTAACTAAACTGCATAAATTAGAACTAAGCCTGTATTTTATATCTTGTAATTGCCAGCAGAGTTGTTGAATGGGTTTACTTACACTCCCAAATGTAACCCGGGAGATCGGGATCTACCTTGGTAGTGCAGTGAGTATAATTTATTTACACACTTCACATCTTACAACCAATTCAAATTGGTCGCATAGTTACAGAGTGTATCTACAGATCATTAGTCTACTTATAAAATTTCATGACTTTTACAGGATTTTCAAACCAGACTTTTTCTGCCACTATTTTTTTCTGCTCTTTCTTGGTAAATGATGATTTTAACGTTTACTACATTAATTACCACTTTTAAAAACAAATGTTGAAAGCTTTAAAAAGGTTTTTTAAATCAAGTATTTAAATTCCATGTTTTTTACTCATTTTAATTAAATTCCCTGTTTTTCCTGACAAAATTTTTTTTTTTCTCTTTTATCTGCATGTTACCACTCGTTACATTAATGAGACAAGGATGTAAAAAGTATCATCTATATAAATTGTATACAGCATTTGTTTGAAGGGAGAGTGGGAAACAATTTTGGATAAACCACCTATATACAGCCGCTGGAGTTCAAACCCCATCTCCTAATCATCGAAAAACATGATACTCGCACTTTTGGTCTTCTTGATCACCGATATGAATGAGCTTGATCAATTTATGTTTCGCTCTCTCTAACCAAACTATTTTCTCTTTGCATTTCCTGACATATTTACTCCCTGATATTAATATGTAAACTTATGCTTAGCGTATTAGTGAATAAAATATTTTATTTTAAAATGGTTTAAAAGCGTTTATTCAGTTAATTAATAAAAAACCAGATGTGACTATACCGTTGGAAGCGTAAACTATTTGCGCTGCATATCTAGTCAGTGAAATTTTACATTTCCTTTTAATTTCCCCGTTTGAAGCTCAAACATGTTTATTAATTTCTATATAATATTTATCATATCACTAGGAATTTTGTTTAAATCTGGATGACTACAGCACTTCCAGCATTATGTTACATTCAATTTGACATAAGAAATATT
Source organism: Timema podura (assembly GCA_033556935.1). Classification (NCBI taxonomy): domain Eukaryota; kingdom Metazoa; phylum Arthropoda; class Insecta; order Phasmatodea; family Timematidae; genus Timema; species Timema podura. The sequence continues at coordinate 52,337,661 of JAVRXN010000007.1, read as the reverse complement.
TTACTATCATTCATGGTAGTTGAAAAAGAAGCTTTGAAAGATTAACCTTTAGTTTAGTGGGCATAATGCAGGTTGTATACCACCCGGTCTTTTGTAAAGCTTTTATAAAGCGAGGTAATGACTTGTCAAATCTGTTGACAGTGTGAGAATGAAATTAGGTATGAAAAAAAAACCTTCCTCGTAGAGGCAAAATTCAAATAAGGTTCTGAACTGATTCACTACATGTTTGAAATACATTTAAAATCTTAAAGATAAAAAAAATATATTACAAATGGATACATGAAAATGTAATTTTTAAATGTAATAATAATTATTGTATATTTAATCAAGTATTTTGGCGTTCACATTGTAATCCTTACAAAATCATCTATAGCAAATCATTATGCCAAATGCAAAATATCCGCTACTTAAAATTAATAGTTTTGAGATAATTACCTGTACTAATCTTATTCCTTTAATTAAAACATCAATTTGATCAAATTAAAAAGATAAAAAATGTAATATATAAGTTTTAAATTCTTTCATTTACAATGATTTGATTGATTTTACCTTATGCTGCCCTCTGTTATTTATGAGCTGTACTAAGCATAAAATCAAAGTTTGTTGCTTGTTATGCCATCTAGCATCTGACAAACAAAGCATTCTTAAACGTTTCCGGTTTACCTATTCTTTATGAGCATAAGAATTAAAACTTAAAGTCGTATACTTAGAGATACAATTCAGGATTTCCATTTTGGGCTATTTGTGTGTAAAGTGTTGGAAGAGAGTCTCTTCCGAGGAGGTACAATTCAGGATTTCGGAGATATAATTCCGATTTTTAAAAGAGATATAATTCAGGATTTTCATTTTAGCTGTTTGTGTCTAAAGTGTCGGAAGAGAGTCTCTTCCGAGGAGATACAATTCAGGATTTCAGAGACATAATTCCAATTTTTATAGGAGATATAAATCAGGATTTTCATTTTGGCTGTTTGTGGCTAAAGTATCGGAAGAGAGTCTCTTCCGAGGAGATACAAATCAAGATTTCGGAAATATAATTCCAATTTTTAAAGGAGATATAAATCAGGATTTTCATTTTAGCTGTTTGTGTCTAAAGTGTCGGAAGAGAGTCTCTTCCGAGGAGATACAATTCAGGATTTCAGAGACATAATTCCAATTTTTAAAGGAGATATAATTCAGGATTTTCATTTTGGCTGTTTATAGCAAAAGTATCGGAAGAGAGTCTCTTCCGAGGAGATACAAATCAGCTCCCCCCGGTAGTAATACACAGTAAAAAAACTTTAAAACTAGGATTTTAACATTTTTAAGTTATTAAAGGGTCGCGATGGCCGCAGAGAGAAAAGTTGTGGTCATAAACTACAAAATGTTGAAAACCACTGTAATATAGTCAGTTAAATTTTTTAATCTAAAATACACGATTTGAACGATATCTGAAAAAAAAACTATAAATAAACAATAATTCAAGTTATTTCCTTATGCATTGAAAAAGCCTTTTAGCTTTAAAAATCCAGTATGAACAAATAAATAAATTTAAAAATCTGGGGCCTTCCCTGCCCCCTCCCCCCTTTCTCAACATTGCCCTTCTTGTACTCTCCTTTGCCATTTGGGAATTTTTCTAGTTGGTAATGCTAATATTTGGGAAAAACACTAGTGTTCATCCCCCCTAAATATATTCCGTGCAACAACCCTGGTTATCGGCAGTCTAATCTACTGCTATATTAGCGCATTAGACCACGTGGCCACCAAAATGGGTAAAAATAAATAAATTTCAAATTCAAAAAGTTATAGGCTAGTATAATTAGATTGGCCGTTTTCTTTTGAGGGAGAAAAGTGCTATACAAAGGTGGAATCGAGTAAGAACTTTTCCCTTTGATAGTTTTTAGATATGATTTACAATGTTTTTGAAAAGCAAAATAAAACAAAATTGTCTTGTTACATGAAATCCTCCTATAAAACAAAATAACACCGTTTTTGTAAAAAATCTTTAAATAAACATTAAATTAGAGGAAATTAAGCAGAAAGTTTGACCATGCAGTAATTTGATTAGTATTTTGTTGTAGTGTAAGCTAGCTTTGGGCTACAAAATTGTGAAATATGCAGACAAACTTGACAAAGAATTTTAAAGCAAATATATAAGATTTCAATAATAAATTTTAATTTTGTATACATTGTCTCAATATGTAAACAATACTTAAACACCTCAGATGACATGTAATTTTGAATAAACACTAACTAACACCGAAAAGTGAGATTTAAAAAACGAAATTTAACTAAAAATAAAACCATTTTTACAGGGCTCTATTGATACTATAAAAAAAATGTAATGATTTGGTTTTGTGTGAAACAACTGTATTACATGATAAGGTGCGTACGCATCAGTCCTGTAATAACTTTGTTTTACCATTTGTAGATTGTGGGGACCCAAAACATTTGGTCCAGTCGACAATATCTTGTGTCCCGAAGAAAATGTACACGCTGTTGGCAGTAAACCCTTGACATGTCTACATTTCTGACCTTACAAGTATTTGAGGTTCCATATATTGCACCCACATTCCTGTTAAAAACCCGGTGGATAAAAATTAATGGAGTGTTTTACAGGTAAGCCTCATGAGCTTACTAACTTAATATGTTAACATAAAATTTGAACCACTAGAGGGCACAAATGTTTTCTGCACTAAATATTTACCTCGTTGATCTTAACTAAGGAACAGCAATTAATAGTTATTATATAGCACTATTGTTATGACAATTATATTGCTGTAATACCAGTTTGTTTTTATACGTTTGTCTTGGTAAATAAATCATCTGACTGTATTCTACCTACTAGATCTAAAAACAGTTCAATGTAAGTAGGCTTTATTTGATAAACTAACACAATTTATTGGTTTAAAATTTCTTTTTTGTTGTTTTAATTCCATTAACAAGCATCACAGGCTAGGCCTGAAATATATATTATTTTATACATTTTATTAAATACTTTAGCAGGTAATCCTACTTGCAACAGGATTTTGGTGAGAAGAATTTTTAAAAATTCAAACATTTAATTTTGGGCAACTTTGATAACATTTTACAGTTATTTTGTTAGTAGAGCCTATTGATAATATATATCAAAAGTGACAGCTGAATATTACATCCTTTAATGTAGGCCTATGAATTTAAGTGAAAATAGATCTTGTAGCTTATCTAGCTTTGTCATTTCTTTCTATGAAAACTAAACTGGATCTAGACTTGTAATCAATAGGATTGGAAACTAAGGTAGCCCTCGCCTAAACTTGATTAGAATACTGAACAAATTTTTTTAAATTTTAGTTTATTTTAGTTCAGTCCCCATGACACCAAATTGGCTATCATATTTTTTTTTTAAATAGAACAACCTGTTTTCTTGAAAAAATTAAGTACCCCATTAAAGTTTAGATATCTGTATTTGTAAAAATCTGAGATGTAAGTTTAGACCAACAACTTTAAAGGCTAGACCATCGGTAAAATTATTATCAGCTTGGAATGCATTTGAATTTTCTTTTATAAATTTATGTTATTTATATGATGATTTGGAGCTGTCTAACCTTATAATCATATAGAATCTAAAGGATAATTGCAATGCTAAGCTCTTTGAATGGTTCATTGTTTAGTTCTTTGTTTCCTATAGCAGTATTCTTTTAGCCTATTGTCATGATAACGCTTAGTAATGTCCATATAAATTGAAAGTTTTAATAGGTCTTACATTCATCACACTGAATACAAATCAAATTGTGTCAAAGTTCAATTTTTTTACTTGTTTGTTTCTACAGATAAAGTTGTTGGAATGCATGGATTACAATCTAGCTTTTACTAAAAACTATTTGTAAATTTGCACTAAAAGGCATTTTTAGGAAGACTTTGTAAAAAATTGATTTCTAATCCAACCAATCAACAACAGAATCTAATCGAAAACAGGATTACATTCCTCGAAACAGCTGCAGTAAAGTTAGCTTAAGCCAAATTATGCAACAAAAACTCTTATTTTTTTAAGGACTAAAGTTTTTGATGTTTAAAAGTATTATATGTTGATTAAAAGTGTGAGATTGGCAAACATGCATGGCAGCATTACACAAGTAGAACTCTAATATGTGTCTTCAATCACATCACTAAGGATATTGATGATAAAATGCATGAAAGTTCATCAGTGTTGCCGTGAAAGAGTCGATGATGCACTACAGCGTCAAGGGGCCTTGTAGCAACTGCCGCCACCTTGAGGGGAAAGTGAAACATCTCTCAGAGGAGTTGCACAGGAGGAAAAAAACATCTCTTGAAATGCAGGTGGGGGAAAATACAGCATTGAAGAAGCAGCATGAAGCCATGACGAAGGCCGTCATGTTGGCAGAAAGGAACAGACAGTTGGAGCAGTGGGTGAGGGATATAGACCATGTGGCTCTCTCGGTAGAGGCGGAATGTAACTCTCGAGTTCAGGAACATGCCAGTAAACTTGTAGAACTGCAAGACCAACTGGAGAAAGCTCTGGAACAGGTACATGTAATATAGACCATGTGGGTCTGTCGGTAAATGTGGAATGTAACTATAGAGTTCAGGTGTATGTAATATAGACCACTTGGCTCTTTCAGTAAAGGTGGAATGTAACTTTAGAGTTCAGGTGCATGTAATATAGACCACTTGGCTCTTTCAGTAAAGGTGTAATGTAACTATAGAGTTCAGGTACATGTTATATAGACCATGTGGCTCTTATGGTAAAGGTGGAATGTAACTATAGAGTTTAGGTGCATGTAATATAAACCACTTGCCTTTGTCAGTAACGGTGGAATGTAACTATAGAGTTCAGGTACATGTTATATAGACCACTTGGCTCTTTCAGTAAAGGTGGAATGTAACTATAGAGTTCAGGTACATGTTATATAGACCACTTGGCTCTTTCAGTAAAGGTGGAATGTAACTCTAGAGTTCAGGTACATGTTATATAGACCACTTGGCTCTTTCAGTAAAGGTGGAATGTAACTATAGAGTTCAGGAACATGCCAGAAAACTTGTAGCACTGCAAGACCAACTGGAGAAAGTTCTGATGCAGGAACATGTATTATAATATCTAAGGCTTCTAGAAAGTGTATTTTATTAATAGTAGGCTAAGTTTTTATGCCAATGTGTCGACTATTAGATATTTAAAGTACATAATCCAAGATAACAAGATGAAGATGAATTTCAAGATTATTGACCAACATTCATCAAGAGAGAAGGGGAAACCACATTGTGACCGAGACCACTCGCAATGCACTCAGTCGTATATCGGACCCTGGGGGCCTGCCATTGCACTCTTGACTTTTTTGGTTTCGGATCATATTCTAATTATTTGAAGATGTTCCGTTTTTGTGTACGGGCCTGGAAAAATTGGCTAGATATATGAATATGATATTGAGTTGCTTTACTGATTGCTGATGATATTAGACTGGAAACTCTTCTATACAGGGGGAGTGGGTGGTATTGTAGTGGGGGATGGAGAAATAAAGTAAAAGTATTTCTCCCTTTTTTGTACAAAACATACTCTGCTACAAAACATACAAAGTTGTCACCAGAAGAGATAGGATTAGGAATGAAGATGTAAGTTCTAGAGTTGGGGTACATGATATACTAGAGGAAGATAGGATGAAATGGTGTGAACACATAATGAGGATAGCAGGGGAGAGGATTCCAAGAAGATTAATGGATATGAAGTATGTAGGGATGAGACTGCAAGCGAGACCAAGGAAGAGATGGGAGAAACAGATAGCATCAAGTGTGCAAGTGAGAGGAAGAGAGTGCACAACTTTCATCAGAAGGATCTTATCAAAGTGCTAGAAAAAAAACTACTTGATCTTCTTTAACATAGTTGTACCCGCTTTGGTGGCTGCATGGTCTAACGCGCTACTCTCGTGTTGGACTAGGCTGCCGATGACGGGGAGATTGAGGTATGAATCTCAGTCATGTGTACCGTGTATGGTTTTCCACTCTACCTCCATGCAAATGTGGATACACTTCCTCTAAATATAACCCTCCTAATACCTAAAGCAATTTGCGTAATTAGTATATAAGCATATAACCTAAACAGATGGAAAGACACGGTGCTTAAAAAACATATTTGTACATCAGGTCAATACTCATAAAATAATATTAATAATATAGTTAAATGTTATCAATGTTGGCTGCAAAAAATATGATTGTATTTTCTAAAAATCCTTTTCTATAAAAATTGGACGGTATTTATCTACACATTGTTGGTATATAATACATAATATTTTTGACACTGCTTGCCTTTAAAATTGTTGTGTTTAATCTCCCCAGAAGTAGGTAGGTATTGTATTCAACTATACCATGGCACACAATTTAAGGATAAGCACAAAGAAGAGTAAATATAATTTACTCATCAAGTAATATGAATGTTTAATTTATTGTATGTAAATAAAAGTTTGAATATAGAAAATTAAGGTAAAAATATATTATTAAATACATTTTTCTATACTAATAAGATAGAAAATGATAAAATTTATTCTTTATGATTCTGACATGGGATGCTGGAAGGTGGAAAAAAAAGGTAAATTTTTTTGCAGTTTTTATAGCATAACTTTTTTTTTGTCAAAATAAATCAAATATTGCTTCCATACAATCATAGAGTATACTTTTCTTCACACTTTCTTCACATTTTCTTCAACAGTTCCTTAATATATGTAATGAGCATAGTGACATTATATGACAAACTTTTTAAATGAAGAGAAAAATGTGTCATTTAATTCCAGGACATCCTCGACAGATATTCAACAACAGCTGTTGATATCACTGTGTGAAGACAATTTAACTCTATATTAAATATTTTGTAGAAGCAATATTTGTTTTAGTTTGCTATAAAAACTGCACAAGCACTTACCTTTTATTGTGTTTCCTGCATCCTCATCTTAAGAGGATAAGTTAGTATGACGTACGTGTAAGTTAGATGTGAAAACTATTATCACACACTTATATATATCCCCAGCATCAGAAACTGAGGATTCTTTTATCAGGACACTGAATTTAGTTTGTTACTTTTGGTTTATCCTGTAGCAGAACTGGTGACCCTCAGATGAAGGAATCAAAGTTCTTACATTCTCCCCTTGCTTAATGTCAGTGGGACATGCAATATATTACCTAACAAATTCAAATAAAAAAACTGGACTGGCATTGTTGTATACAGATTGTTGGCCTTGAGCAAGAGGCACTAGATGTTCAGAAAACCAACAAGAGTCTATGCGCAGAGATTCAAGAGGAACAGATGAATAGAGAACTCCTCCGGGAGTCTTTAGACACTGCCCTCCTAGAAAACAAGGGCTTGTGTCAGCAAATAAACGACCTTAATGCAGTGGAGAACGACCTCATGTTAGAGATAGAGCAGCTCAAACAATCCAGTGCCCAGCAGAAATTGCGTATTATCGAGCTGGAAGGTAAGCTGCTGAACGGGCATTTCAGGACCACGAATTTATGTCCTGCTCAGACATTTACAGAGACTGAGCACAGCAATGAGGAGCTTATTAGGTTTGTTAATAACCTGGCTAACAAAACAACGTGATAAATGTTTGTTTACTACATTCAACTATGGCAAAATATTATTGATGTTTTTATTTGATTAATTCTGTATGCACTAATGCATTGTTTTATTCGTGGCTTTGATGCCATTTTTGTGAAATTCAAAATGTACACCTTTTATTGTTTTATAAATTTAAAAAAAATACCCTTCAGCGTATTTGTTATTGAATTTTTGTAATTTGGTTGTATTGAAATAAAGATATATAATATTTGAACATAAACCTTTATTAATTCTTCACTTTTATTATTTAGGGCCATTTAACGTTAACGTTCTGAACACTGATTAAACCAGCACACAACTTATAAATTAGCTTAATTCTAGAAAAGATACAACATAGTCCCCATGTTGTTAATTTATCACTGTGAAAGGAGAATCGCTGATTTAATCAATAATAAAGTTTTCAGACATACCAGGAATCAAACTTGGAACTCTTATCTTTACTATATAAGGAAATGTTCGATAACTGTGTTACACAGGTTGAGGGAGGCAAGGGGACGTTACAAATTACATATTCTTAAAAACATTAATTTCTTCTAAAGTGGCAAAATGTGCACAGTTGTAACAATTAATGTGAGTTGTTAAGCTACTAAATTTAAACATCAAAAAAATCTATATCTAGGAATAAATGCTAGTAAAACATTGATACAATTTATTTTACTTGAAAATAAGGTATATTTGAATCTTGGAGTACATTTTAAGGTATAAAAATCAAATATTTCGTTACGATTATGATTTCTTGCATTTGAATACCTACACCTAACCATGTTATCATAAAATACTTTTTTGGAACACTTTTAAATTGTATGAATTTATAAATTATGAATACATTCATTCAATTTTATTTTATTTTATTAAAATAAGAACACAAAAACATAACATTTTAGTACATTACAGTGCAGTGTATAAAATAAATAAAAATGAATAAGACTATGGGGTATATCATCATCATCATCATCATCATCCTGTCCCTACTCGAGTTTCCCGAGTGTGGTTAGTGAGCATTCTCCGTCTCATTCTGTCTTTGTTCAGTTCACTCTCATGGATAGTTTCTCAATCTTGTCCTCTTTCTTTTATGTCTTTATCTTGCTCTATCCATCCCACCCAACTGGTCTCGGCCCTTTTTACTTTCATTTCATAGTATTGTCTTACCTTCCTTCTGTTGTTCAAGAGTTTATAAACTTCTCTAAGATAAAGTGTAGCCCCAGTTCAAGCAATCCTACATCTTAAAGCAGTGTTTCTAATCTTCATTACAAGACATTTGAATTGAGACCAGTAAACTGTTTTGCCATATTTAAGAAAAATACAACAAAATTGAGAAACAATTAATTTATAATAGTAAAAAAATACTTTAAATATCCCAACTTGGTGTTTTTCTATTGAATGATCCAAAAAACTTTTATTCAATTTCCTTTTCAAAAGTGATCATTTATCCAATATCTTGGTTAAACATCTGTGAAACGGACTCATAAGTGTATAACTAGGAAAGATCAGTTTTGAATTCTCTGGAAGATAATCATTATTTTAGCAAGACTATTTTAATTTTAATTTCCATTATTAGACCTTTTTTTTAGAGTAAAACACTTGATTGAATCATGATTAAAAGTAGGGGGCTGGCTACCCCTTCCAACTTGAACCATTCCATTATTTTAAAAGAGTGAGCTCCAACGATAATATTTTAACTGAGCAACATATTCTAAATTTAATCATATTTTCATTTGGTTGAAAACTAAGGATATAACACAGAATATTACTAATAATAAACAAATGAATTTAACATTTTATTAGGAATGTTAAAAAAACTTGAAACTTAAATTCTTCACAGTATTTTTTTTAATGTTAAAATATGCAAAATAAATTAAAATTAAAAGAATTGAATAACGATAAAAAATTATTAAAAACCCATTGGTGCATAATTAATGTACATCCTTTTTACCTTAGTGTTTATGCATTTTATTACTAGTTAAAACATTGACTAAACATAAGAATGAAATCTTAAACATTTATTTTGCATATTTACAAGAAGATGAATATATTAATTACTTTATCTATGTGAATAAAAAGCTAGAATATAACAACTATATGCACATTATATGATTAATATTTCAAATTTCCCTGAGAACAACAGAGGAAATTTGTTATAAACTATTTCTTGGTAACTTTATACCACCGGCATAACAATGAAATAGGATATATCACTTAGTTCTACAACATAGATATCACTCATAAAATAATATTACAAACATCAAAATAAACATTAGATATAGTAACAGTCTAAAAAAATATATATCTATAAAATGTAAAGATTTTTACAATCCTTGCACCCAACTTTCACAACAAAATTTGCTAGTATTAATTAAAACAAATAGCTGTTGAACCAAATTCTGTATGGTATGGTATCACACTTATTTTCTATTTGTACATCGAGTCCATAGATTTAAATTTTAAACATACCATCTGATATCCATTTATTCCGTTCACATTCAGACAGTATTCTACATCAATAGGACATTGATACACATTTATACTTTATATTATATTAATAATGTATGGTAAGATTAAGAAGTTATAGGTTGAACACTTACTGGGAAACATAGTTAGATAACTTTATACAGTGAGTTGTGCGTACCATGTTTCCAAGTAAGTCGCTCAAATCACCATCATAAGTTTTATTAGATATGGGGAAAATCATATTTTATCTGAATCTAACATTTACTTTTAAATCCTTGACTCTTTATAAAAAAAAAATTCACATTTTCATAAAAATGAAGGAAAAAATTAAATCAAGTAACAAAATATGACATTTTGTTTTTATGCTGCAAGAAATAAATTTCTTGATAGTGTTTTTAAAATTGAATACGTGCCTAATATTATCAGTAGTCGAATGGTCTAAGACAGTGGTTCTCAAACTATTTTATCCGACGGAACACTATAAAAGCTACTAAACCTACCGAGGAACACCTCTGTGTTCCGTGGTAACCTTTTTTGCAGCTCGATAGTTCATGAATGATATAAAATTATTTCAAGGGAAAAATGAAAACTACAGCTGTATATTTTATACAAACAACTAATAAAATAAATACATATTCTATGTTATTTTATAAACAATTTTTGCTTTTTACATGAAGAAAAGTATTACATTTTTATGCAAATGTACTTTAAAACATCACATGACAATTATTCTAGTAGACAAGACAAATCGTGCTACCTTCTGCTATGAAAAATCTAAAAAGAGGAAAAAACGATGACAGAACATACTTCACGAGAAATCAGAAATTTCACCTGTCGGAGACAAGACTAATCCCTAATGTGCGTTAAGTGTATAATAATGAGCTCATAGAAATATCTTAATATATTGATATTTATTGCCACCCCCAAGCCAGCAAGAGACAGAAACTTTGTTCCTTGGACCGAGAAATGTTGAAGATCTGATTATTTTTACCCCCATACAAGTTTTTTTTAAATTTTCCCTATCAATCATATAAAATTATCACTGTAAGTCAAGGACTCTAAATTTGGATATGATACACATTTTGAGATTTTCAAAATTCAAATTTCCTGTATAATATTGAGATAACACATTAGAACTTCTTTCTCTAATTTATTTTAATTTCACTGCTAGGCTAATTTATCACACATACTTATATCACTTAGTTTAACAAAATTAATTGTTCATGAAAAGGGCATACCAAGTTTCCTATTTTGATTCAAAACCAAATTAAATAAAACTTTATGATATATTCCCAAAGCAGAATCAAAGATTGACTACTTTCATTATTGTTTTACATTGAGCGGAAAATACATATACACATTCAGCTACTTTTAAGACACCAAATATTAACATAATGTTTTAGTGCAAAAATGTCCAAAATATTTTGTCCCAAGGTGATAAATCAATATATTATTTCAACATATAATTAAATTACTAAACAATTTTTGCAAGTGAGGATTTAATAAGTAGGTACATTTAGTTTTCCCTGAAAGGAAGCAAGTTACCTTTCATTGTTCAACTATAGAATGGTTTATAACTTAATGCCATGGTGCAAACCATCAAGGTAAGCCTGCCAGCTTTCAGGGTAAACAAATTGTAAATAAAAGTACAGAAATACAAAAATTAAAAATGTATATCTCGGCAAAGCTTTGAAATTGTCGAAGGCAAAAAATGTTATTATTTTTAGTTCAGTTCTTACTCTTGAAAATAAGAAAGTATTTCAACATCCACTATAATCAATAAATTTAGATGGTATACATTTCACAACTGTCAAGGAAATTAGGTGTCACTATTTATTTGAAATAGCAAAAAAAAAAAGCTGATATTTTGATAAAGATATCAATCTAATTGAAATTTAACTTACTTTGAAAAAGAGAGTAAAATAGATTGTTTTTTGAACATTATACCCAAAAGTGTTTACAATTTTAACTATTCCTTCACTCTTGCCTTAATAATCTCATAAGAGAATGACAGACATTCTATAGACTTGTCCTTAAGGTGAGAGTTTAGGGAAATGGCAGTGCTTTTGCAGTTTTTATAGCAAAATAATTTTTTATACAAATATTTTGGTGTCCAATATAAATCAAATATTGCTTTAGTAGAAACATAAGAGTTTAATTTTCTTCACACGGTGATATAAATGGTTTATTAATATCTGTCATGAGCATAGCAGCATTAGGTGATAAACTTTTTAAATTAAGAGAAAAAGTTGTCATTAAATTCCAGGATACTCTTGACAGATATTCGACAATTACTGTTGATATCACCAGGTGAAGAAAATTAAACTTTCTGTTTCTAATGGAGAAACATTTTATTTATTTTGGTCCAAAAATTGTTTTGCCATAAAAAAAACTGCAAAATGACTTACTTTTTTTTTTTCTCGCGTTCCCTACAATCTCATCTTAAGTAATGTAACCTTTGATAAAGGGCTGCTATTAAAATGTTGTTTATGAAATAGTGAAACATGTTATAGTAAACAACCTTCAGTTCAACACACTTGTCAAATGCTTTAGGGCCAGTTAAATGGTCATTGGTGACTTTTGTGAAATATAATTCCAGAACAGACAAAAGAGCTTTTTTTAAACTTAAAGGGGTGTACCAAATACTAATTTTCAAGTGAACCCCAAACAAATATATTAAATATTCTCAAATTGAAACTCGAATATTTTTTATCAAATGTCTAAGGCTTGGAAAAATAATATTTTGTGCCAATTTATGTAGCTTTATGCTCTAAAATTACTTGGAAAATGTTTTATTGTAAAACAAATTTTAAATATTATACTCCCATCTGATTAATCAAGCTATTTTCACAACATGCAATTAAATTACTTCAGATTTTTTCATATGAATATTGATTTGTAATGTACCAAACAGCTCAGAATGGCCAAAGTTGAACATAAATTGGGTGTTCTAGCTGTCAAATCTTATTGGCAAAGCATTTTAATTGTTGAAATGAATTTTTTTTTAAAATTGAAGTTGAAAATTATATTTTGTTTAAAGCCAAGTTTAAGTTTCAAAGCTTTGCACACCACTAAAACTTGTTTTATAACAAAAATATTTACCAACATGCATACTTGATTAATTTATGAATCAAACCCATGATATCTTAATCACTATACACGCACTCTATTGTATAAAAAAGTTAAGATGTCAGACTTAACACTTTGTCTTGTACTAAGTATTGTTATCAGGCAGCTCTAATAGACACATGTCTTACGTAGCTATGCCATGGTCGAGAATTATAACTCAATTTTCTTACGAATGGACATATCTGACAGCCAGAAAAATTCACTAGATCTACTTTTACATTTTTCATATGTGATATTGTGATAAGTGACTGTCACTTTTAATGGATTTTATCAATACCTAAGGAACACTAATAATCTTGTTGAAGGTTATCATTGTTGACAGCAACAAACATGGCTGTATTTTCTAAAAGGTTTTTCCAAATGACCTTTCATAAGAAAATCAAGGTATACAGATTTGGTCCTCTCTCAATTCAAAGAGTCACTAGTTCACATTTCTTTCGAGAGATTAGAATATTTTCAGGGTCTGAACGGTTCAGAGTCCATGATAACTAGGAGGTTTCCGAGTGCCTATGCCATGTCACGCGTGCCATTTTCTTAACATGCTGCATTCTTTGCTGTCCCAAGTAGGTTTTATTCAACCAATATGTTATGAAGGTGTAGCGATATAATATAATTATCATCACAACTGAACAATTCTGCGTGTGAATAATTCTCTATCCTAATTCAGAAGCATTGTCTAGATACAGTAGCCCCATGGCTTCTTTGGTGCTGACTGACAGCTCACGTCTGTCAAAAGTGACAGCTGCTAAACAAATGTTTTTGCAGATCATATGGTTCGGCGTAGGGATACATAATTTGGTCTGGTAACTTTTCAAAGCTGTCAGCTGTCAGCTGTGAGCTGTCAGTCAGCACCAAAGAAGCCATGGGGCTACTGTAGGTTTTCTAAGAATGCTTTCACCTATTTTCCCATGGATATCTCAGATGGATTGTAAGACTCATTCACGTAAATAAACCAACTATTTTGCTGTCCATCTTTATAAAACTAAAAATATATATTTAATCATACTAATTAAAAGTGGTGATGAAAGACTCCAGTATTCCATTATGTTGCTCTTAGTCCCAACATATATACAAAATTTAAAAAAAAAAGTTGAGAAATTGTTGGGCACTCTCAAAAAGGTAAACCAGCCGTGACTTGTGCTAAGGACCCGACAGACAACCAAGCATCCAGTTACAGGTAAACTAATTCAGTCTACTTCAAGTTTCCTAAAGCTGCCAGCAACTCCACACAGTTCATCTTCCAAATCTGTGACAAAAGTGGCCTTACTGTTAATTTCTATCTCCATTTCATCCAAGGCTTTGATGGCCTCTTGTCTTTCATGAAGTTGAACTTTGAATTGATCTAGAAAAAATTAAAAACAATTTATTAGTTGACTTTATTAGAACACAATAATTATTTTAAGTTGTCATTGTTTTTTAAAAAAACTCAAATAATATTTTATTTTCTAATATTTATTTTGATAATTTTGTGTTAGTATAATATATAGTGTTCCCTTAGTAAACTATTATAATATTTTATTAAATACATTATTTTAGCCAGCATTGTTTAAGAAACCTTAACCTTTGGCCCTAAAAGGATTCATAATATCATGATTGGTCCACCAATGCCCAAGAACAATATAAATGTGTTGTTCTAGGTTATGTATTCAAATAAGTACAAAATGGCAAACTGGAGACGGTGATCAAACCACCCTAGGTTCAGGTGTCATTTTTCAATTTTCAGAATATGATCATGTATTATGGCTCAGTGTCTGACTGTTGTACATGATGAAGTCACAGTTTGGGATCTATGAGCTGCTAAGTTTATATTTTGTTAGTAAATAAAGTATCATTATGTTAGAAAGAAACTTTTTTTTTCTAGTCAAATTTACAAACCTGAAAACTGATAAAAAAATATGGAAAGCTAAACTACATAAATGAAAATTGAGTGAAGAAATCTTAATAAGGGAAAGATTAAAAATTAGGTAAGAATCCAATACACAAAGGTAACAACTTCTTCTTTTACTCTGGCTTCTAGATTAGAAAGTCACAAACACACTTTTTTTTAAGCACCGCATCACACACACACACACATTTAAACACATAGTTTTTATATTAAGGCATGAATGTCTTTATCAAATGACTTGTGTGTGTGTGTATGTGCGCGCGCGCGCGCTTGAAAAATAAAAGTGTGCTTTCTAATAAAGAAGCCAGAAGAAAGGAAGATGTGACATTTGTGCGTTGGATTCTTCCCACATTTTTTCCTTTTCCCCTAGTTAGGCTTTATTCTCTCAATTTTCACGTAATTAGTTTATATATCATATGTTTTATCAAGTTTCACTGTTGTAAAACCATTTATCTATCCTCATTGTTAAACAAATTTACAAACCTATCATATCAGCTAAAGGAACAACCCCTCCATATTCTTTCGGAAGAATTTTAGGATTCACTGCTTTCTGGAGCTCTTCGAAACCACTGTGCAACTGAAAAAAATAATAATTTAGAAATCAGTTTATTTGAACAAAAGCAGAGTATGGTATGTCATAATGTTTTATTTATTTAATATTATCATATTGTTAAAATAAATTGAAAATATTGATTCAAAAGGGCTCATATAATATTTTACCAGTAAGGAATATGTCATGTTCTTGATTCAGCTGTCACCAGAAGAGATAGGATTAGGATTGAATATGTAAGGTCTAGAGTTGAGGTACAAGGGGTACAAGAGATAGTAGAGGAAGATAGGATGAGATGGTATGGACAAGTAATGAGGATGGAAGGGGAGAGGATTCCAAGAAGATTAGTGGATATGAAGTACGTAGGGAAGAGACTGCAAGAGAGACCAAGGAAGAGATGGGAGGAACAGATAGCAGCAAGTGTGCAAGTGAGAGGAGAAGAGTGGAAGAGGAGGAATGGTGGAAGTATAGAGGGAGATGGAGGAATTTTACTAAACAGATCTGGAAACAGTTCATGATAATGATGAGATTGAGATTCAATATTTGACCAAATGCTTTGAAAGGGATTTTTGTCCACGATGTTTGGGTAAACTTGGCTTTGAAATAATAACAGTTATCTAGATTAGTATTTCCAAAGCTCTTGCCGGTTGTGTATCCCTTTTGGGTTCATGACTTAACAAACATGCCCCTTCTAGGTCTACATAAAAAAAAAATGAAAATGATACCTGGTAAGTGTAAACAGTTTAGATTTTGATCAAACTTAATTGTAAAGCTACACAAAGTTATCAGAGAGAGAAAGAAAGGCTTATAAAAGTACTTAACATCACGTTGAAACTAATTTGTTTACTAGACAATATAGTCCAATTATATTTTTTGGTTAGTAAAACTCAGTGGAGCGTCGTGTACCCCCTGAAATTCTGTACGTAACCCTGAGAGTATACATACCACATTTTGCAAAACATTGATTTAGATGCAAGATTTAAACTGGGTGCTTTATTTCTACCTATGTAATATTAATGCATATTTCTGCTCATAGAGTTTGGAGTTAAAAAGGGTCTGGTACAAAACAATTGTAGATCCAAAAAATACAAATAATCAAGTTTAAATATTATATTGTTCTAAAAATAGTCAACAATTTTTTTATTTAATTTTACACCCACCCACTTTGGTGGTAAAATGGTCTAAGGTGTCACTCTCGCAAAAGACTAGATTACCAATGACAAGGAGATCGGGGTTCGAACCCCTGCCAGGTGTACTGAGGGTGGTTTATCCTAAATGGTTTTACACTACATCTTAATATAAATGTGGGTACACTTCCTCTAAATTAAATCTTACTCTTCCATAACTCATGAGTAATTAGTACATAAGCGTATAAATCGAACAGGTAGTAAGATTCAATGTTAAAAAACATATTGGTAGTTGCATGGTCTAAGGCATTAGTCTAGCAATAAATTTGATTGCCGGTGGTCGGGAGATCAAAGTTTGAGAACCTGGTCAGGTGCACTGAAGGTGATTTTTACTAAACTGTTTCACCACTCTCCCTCCCTGTAGATTGGGTACATTTCTTCAAAATTCAACCTTCCCAACTAGTGTAAATATGGTGATAGCCAATCCAGGAAGTAAGATGCAGTGCACAATAAAATAAATAATTCTCCCTCCATAGCTCTAGATAAAGTTCTTACCCTGATCCGAGACTTGAGCTTCTCGTTGAGGAGCATAATGAAGAACTCCATAATTTTGTTAGCGTAGTGCGGAATATTTAGGAAATGCGACGATTTGTGTCTCATTGGAGTTGATTTCTGAAAACATAACATATTAGTAAAAATGTGAATTAAAAAACTAGGCATGGTAGAGTACACTCCAATTTTCATAGGAAGATCCTTTCAGAAAATAAGACTTTTTTTTTTGCGTGGTCAATATTTATAACATTTTATTATATTATTAGTATTATTTTATAGGTATTGGTGATAAATTAACTGCTACATATATGACCTGACGTATGAATACATAAAAGTTGATTTAGTAACGTCTCTAGCTGCCCTTTCTATTAAAATATATTCCTATATAGATTCATGATTCTTCATTAGAAAAATTGGACTGTATAAATTATCAAAACACCTTTAGTAAGAAGTTCATATATATGAACTTTGATAATCTATGCATCTCGATTATTTTTTTATGAAGAACCATCTGGAAGGCCTTTTTTTCCTACCGGAACCTTACTTGGCAATAGGATGTGAAACCTGGACCATTGGCGGGACCGAAAGGAAAAGATAAGAAGCATTTGAAACGAGGTGCTGCAGAAGAATGTTGAAAATATCATGAGTGGAGAGAGTTAGAAATACTGACAAAGGAAGGAAATTTTGGAAAGGTATTCAATAAAGAAGTAGTCAAGTAGACATGATAGTTTTACGAAGATAATAGAAGGAGAGATTCAAGACTGAGGTACATGAACCAGATAGTGAACAATGTCGGCAGAAGAAGGTACAAAGATGTACAATATTTGGCCAGGATCGACAGAAGTGGAGAGCTACAGCAAACCAATCGCAAGAATGATGACCTAATAATGATAAATAGGGTTTTGGCAGGAACAAAATATCTTATTTAAGGTTCTTTTTAAGCGAATCAGGCTATACACACACACCCACACACCAGTGTACACAAGTTCACACTGTTCCTCTTCATAGTGTGATTCGTTGCAACAAAAGAAAGCAAAAGTGTGACACAACAGATTCTGTCTGATGTTCAGTTTGTGAGAGTGGGACACTGTTAGGGGGAATGTCTATATAGAACCATTTCATTTACCAAATTAGATAAAAAGATATAATATAATATATTATAGAATCTTATATTATCCTAGCTTAAGTTATATTTTCCAATTTTATAAAGAAGAGTGTTATACACATTTTTGTAAGATGTGTTGATCATACCTGCACACACTTGGACATCTTGCGTATGTCACTGAGAGACCAGAGACTAATGTGTCCCATGCTGAGCCCAGTCTCGTCATTGATGTGGGTGTACCCCCGTACTTGGCTCTCTTCATCGTCCATCAGACACTCCACCATTAGGCTGTGCACTCGCACCATGTCTGTAGATGTGTACTTGTAGGGGTCAAAGTTGGCTGGGGGGGCACAAAACATTTTTAAAAATATCGCCCCATTTGGACAGACTCGAGTAAATAAATATCTTACAACATTGGTTTAGAGCAGTGTTCCCCAAACTTTCCCAAGTTGTGAACCTCATTTGGGGACATGTCCTAACTAATGTACCCCTTACAGATTTTCTTAAATGAATAATAAACAAATACCATACCTGCTATCCTGTAAAGTACAGATGGAGCTAAACAAAGCTGTGACCAAGGTAAATAAGGGCTTATAAAAGAACATGGCATCACATCAAAATATTTGGAGGGATGCTGGAAATCTCCCGTATGGAACATTCCTCCTAACTCACCCCCTTCTAGTCGAGCTTGTCACAATCATCAGCATCAGAAGTGCTAACTACTGGTGGCTGTGCTATGTTAGCTCTCAATTTTAATATTAAATTGTGATCATCTTGCGATAAGTTTGAGAAAAGTGCAACATCCAACATAAACATTTCTAAAAATATGTATAGCACTGTAGCCAATTTAATAAAATAATCACCCACTTAACTGGTTGCATGATCTATCGCACTACTCTCGCCGTAGACTAAACTGCCAATTACAAAGAGAGCAAGGTTCGAATCTTGGTCGGGTGTACTGAGGGTGGTTTTCCAAAATGGTTTTCCATTTTTTTTCCCACACAAATGTGGGTACACTACATGTAACTATAACCTTCCTATACCTAAAAAATTGGGCGTAACTAGTACATAAGTGAATGGGTAGTAAGAAAATAATCCAAATATTGGTTGTTGTGACTTCTTCAAACTACAAATTGAGACATCCACATATTTACACTAATTGTGTAAGGATATTGAAGGTAGAATTTAGAGGAAATGTACCCATATTTTTGTGAAGGGAAAGTTGGAGAAACTATTTAGGAAAAACCATCCGACCTAGATTTGAACCCTAATATTGCAAAAGCAATGCCTAAGGCTATGTGACCACCGAAGAAACCTAGTATATATATATAAAAAAAATAGCACTTTGACACGGGAATTGAATCCAGGACCTCTTTAGTACTTATGCCTTTACACTGAGCTACTCAGGATGTGTTCAGGGCCATGCACCAATCATTTAGAGATGATTGTGAGAGATTTCTAATGGTCATAAATAAAGTGTCATTGGAACAATGGGAGCAAAGAATGACAGCCTTATTGTTTGTTGGTGATGTGATTGTATGGCAGAAGAAGAAAGAGAAATTACAGGATTGGAATGAAGAAGTGAAGGAGTGTGGATTGAAACCTAGCACGGTGAAGTGTGAAGTGATGGTAATGACAAGGGAGAGAAAGAAGCCCAATAAAGTTGGATGGAGTAGAGTTGAGAAAGGTAATGAGTTTAAAATATATGGGAGTGCGATTGGGGTGAAAGGTGGGAGTAGAGAGGATCTAATAAGAAGACAGCGGGGAGAGTTGTTCTATAAGTGTGTAAGAGACCTGTTATGGAGAAGAGAAGTGCTCTTGAAGGTGTTGTAAAGGGCGTACTTTGTACCCATTGTCACACATGCAGCAGAAACATAGATATTAAATGTAAAGAGAGACTAGAAAAGTGGAGGCCGTAGCTGTCATAAGGAGAAACAGTATTAGGGAATTAGGTTATCCAGGAAAGATGGGGGGTGGAGGGAGAATATGAGATAGTAGAAAAAGCAAGACTGAGATGGTATGGGCATGAAATGAGGATGGAAAATTAGAAGATATCAAAGAGAACTATGCAGATGAAGTACGTAGAAAAAATACTGCAAGGGAGACCAAGAAAGAGATAGGAGGAGTGGATAACAGAAAGGGTGCAAGTGAGAGAGGAGAATAATTGTGGAAGGATAAAAGAAGATGGAGGCGTTTTACTAAACTGACTTGGCCACAGGTTGGAAACAATTTGATGTTTGTTGTTGTTTTTGTTGTTGTTGTTGTTGTTGTTGTTGTTGTTGTTGTTGTTGTTATTATTATTATTATTATTATTATTGTGTGAGGTTTTTACCCAATCATAAATAACAAAAATCGTAGGCACAGTGTTTTGTACTCGTGAGCTGGACAAAGGTTCCATTTATATATCACAGAGCAGTGGCATGCTAAGCCAAAGATTCAGGGTTTGAGTTTCATGTAGAGATAAGATTTTTCAACATATATTTGGATTATATTTCTGAACAACATATAATCCAAACAAAATATTAATTTCAATAAATGGTGTAGCTCTAATATAGCATTCATTAAAATTGATATTTGTTCATTTTAAGGTTGAAATCAATTACGTTTTATTTGTTTTGTTAGTTGTAGTTACCTGCACATCGTAATATCACTCTTCGGCCAAAATCATCTCTTTCAGGTAGAGGAACCAAATACCTGCAATTTAAAATAAAATATAAACTAAGCTCACTTAACATTGTGTGATTAATTGTGATTAATGTTTTATAATATTATAAATCACAAAAAAATAAAATAAATTACAAGATGGTTTGTACTTCTAACTTTGACTTGGGAGGTCTTTGTTCAATTCCAACCAAGTGCTCCAGTGTTTTTTTCAACATTAATAATTTTCTCTCCTTTCTTTCAACTTTCATATAATGTGTCTTTTGTTTAGTAAATATAATTTAGTGCTTGGGTGACCAAGGAGTAACATTTTAAGAAATCTAAAGATGAGTTTACCTAATTTCTTTATTTCACTTTGTGTCAATTTGACCATATTAACGTTAATGAGCTACTTATTTTATGGACAATCAAAGCTCCAGTTTGGTATAGACATTTGGATTCAAAATTCAATGTGTTTCAAACTTTATAATATTCAGAAGTAAATACAAATATAAGACTATGCAAAAACACTTATTTTAAATACTAAATATATACCTTATTACTATGTGTCTATAACACACACAACCATATTACGGTTATGCTGTATTATATTATCGCTTTGACGGGTGAATAAAACAAATATTTACCGTACATTAAATTATTGTCTGTGATTGCACTTATTGTGAATTCTATCTCTCATATACAACCTGCTTTTGCAACAAGCATTGGCAAAGACTTTGTTTTGACCTTTACGAGATTCAAACCAAGGTGTCAGAGAACGTTTAAGCCAATGAAGATCTAGACCATGGATGGGGCTCATGGTTTATTTCTTTGTACTAGTGCTTTTCAAACTTTTTAGAAATTCAACCCAATTTTTAGAATTACAAACTTTCATGGCCCACCTAGCTTTAATGGACATGAAAAGGGGGGAGGGGGCATTTAACGTAATAATTTTTGACTAGCTTAAAAATAAATTATTATTGAATATAATTGTACAATGGACTGGACCATTTCTCAGAATGAGCTGTGTGTGAAGGGTTTCTGTTTATGACATCATTGACGTCCACATCGATGGGAATCATTTTTAGTCACAACAAGTTTGGCAACTGAAGTTTGCTTCAAAATTATGTTTTTGATTTCCACCAATGCCTTATTTTTTCCCCTTCAACACCCTCCTTCCCCCCCCCCCCCCCCCACACACACACACATTTAACAAATTTGTTTAGCGAGATGGTGACCTGGCGGTATAGGGGTAAGGTGTCAGACTTCTGTGCTGGGGGTCTGGAGTTCAATCCTCGGTCCCGGCACAGATTTATCTGATTGCCAAACCCTTCCTTCACCTCTGACAAGACGTGTATTAATCACAACGTGTGAATGTGTGGAATGCCAGGCCTCCACCGTGGTTCGGATCCCACGTTAAACTGTAAGTCCTCCATTTCATCTCACAATCACCCTACCATTACACATTAGTGTAAGTGCGTATAACCCGAACGGGTAGTAAGACGCGGTGATGATGATGATAATAATAATAATAATAATAATGTTTAGCGAGCCTTAGTTTGGGAACCACTCAATGAGAAGTGTTCTCACCCAGCCTCGATAATCTCCTTCACCGCTGGCTCGTCTATGTCGAGTTTCCTGAACCAGTCCGGATACATCTGTCGGATGGTGAGGTACCTCTCCAGCATCTCCTGGGCGAGAGGTACACTGAACTTCTTGGTCCGAAGGAACCTCAGGAGGAACACAGAGTCTGCAAACAGCAATATATTATTCAAAAATATCTCTTTGAGAAACAATATTTCCCACATATCTTCAAAACTCATGTGTAAAAATATTCCAAGTGAAAGCCACTCTAAACAGCTAATTAAGTAATACAATTTTCTAAGCTGATAAAGTGTTCATCTAGTTAGCATTTAATTTTCAAAAAATAATTCAACTGACAAATAACATGTAGAGGTATCAAAATTTCAAAAATTTGCTGGGGAAGATCAATTAAAATTTAGGAGATTTAAATCCCAAAAGTTTTTCAAGGGACAATCACTCTAAATGAATTCTATGGGTGTCCTAATTCACCAAAAAAGTTGGTTTTGTCCCAGGGTTTTAAATTTTACAAGTATTTCCGGAGTACCCTCTTAGTTGAGCCCCGCTTCCCCCCACTTCCAAAAAGTTTCTGGAGTCCCTGATTGAAGGATACGTAGGATGGCAAATAATAGGGAAAACCGGAAATTATGCTCGCATTTTGTGCATCGGGGAAAAAAAACTCTAGAAAAAGTGCTTGAATTTGGACATTTGTCGATAATTTAAAGGAGAGGATAACTCTAAATAACTTTTAGAAGCATGAAATATTTTTTTTAATTCCAGGAGAAAACTACTTCTAATTTATTTTAGAAATATTTAAAATAGCGTTATCCAACTAAAAATAATTGAGGAAGAAAACTCTAAATATTTTGGGGAGGAGTTTAGTTTTTAATATGTTAACGAACAAGGATTTCTCAGAATAGCTTTTAGTGGCATCACATTTTCAAACATTTTCTGTGGTTGAATACCCGGAGCCCCTAATTGACTTGGAAGACCTATCTTTAATACCCCTTACACAAATAAGTTTCAACTACCACTGAGTGTAACACATTTGTACACATACCACTGTTTAACTTGCTATCTCTCTACACATGGCTGAGCTCACGTCAATAGACATCAAGGTATTTATGATTCAGACATTAAAAACATTGCAATGAGGCGGTGGAGTAATTCCATGGCTGTACCTTAATTCTTTTATTTTTTTAGAGGTGTAGTAGGAGTCCTATCTGGTGGCTCGTGGTGACGTCTCACGATGGTTAGGATATATTTGTACTTTCTCTCAACCCCTCGGAGAGAGGAGTATTGTGAGTGTTGAAAAAATCAAACTAGTTCTGCTAAACCAAATGTCCAGGGTTTTAATCAAGTGTCGTGTTACCTGTCCTGCACTTGTTGATGCTCGGGTGTTTTAGCACCCAGTCTCTCAGCTGACTGATAGCTTGGGTCCTGGTAGCTTCATCCTCCCTCAACTCAGTCAGAGCAGTCTGCCGGGAACTTTGATCCAGGGAGCAAGTGTAGCCGTCATCCTCCCGGGGGAAATACTCCTTCTCGCAACCCATCTGTGAGACAAGAGCAACACTAGAGCTAGGATGTAGGGAGCAAGTGTTGCCGTCATCCTCCCCCCTTCTCGCAACCCATCTGTGAGACAAGAGCAACACTAGAGCTAGGATGTAGGGAGCAAGTGTTGCCGTCATACTCCCGGGGGAAATACTCCTTCTCGCAACCCATCTGTGAGACAAGAGCAACACTAGAGCTAGGATGTAGGGAGCAAGTGTTGCCGTCATACTCCCGGGGGAAATACTCCTTCTCGCAACCCATCTGTGAGACAAGAGCAACACTAGAGCTAGGATGTAGGGAGCAAGTGTTGCCGTCATCCTCCCCCCTTCTCGCAACCCATCTGTGAGACAAGAGCAACACTAGAGCTAGGATGTAGGGAGCAAGTGTTGCCGTCATACTCCCGGGGGAAATACTCCTTCTCGCAACCCATCTGTGAGACAAGAGCAACACTAGAGCTAGGATGTAGGGAGCAAGTGTTGCCGTCATACTCCCGGGGAAATACTCCTTCTCGCAACCCATCTGTGAGACAAGAGCAACACTAGAGCTAGGATGTAGGGAGCAAGTGTTGCCGTCATACTCCCGGGGGAAATACTCCTTCTCGCAACCCATCTGTGAGACAAGAGCAACACTAGAGCTAGGATGTAGGGAGCAAGTGTAGCCGTCATACTCCCGGGGGAAATACTCCTTCTCGCAACCCATCTGTGAGACAAGAGCAACACTAGAGCTAGGATGTAGGGAGCAAGTGTAGCCGTCATCCTCCCGGGGGAATTACTCCTTCTCGCAACCCATCTGTGAGACAAGAGCAACACTAGAGCTAGGATGTAGGGAGCAAGTGTTGCCGTCATCCTCCCCCCTTCTCGCAACCCATCTGTGAGACAAGAGCAACACTAGAGCTAGGATGTAGCAAGTGTAGCCGTCATCCTCCCGGGGGAATTACTCCTTCTCGCAACCCATCTGTGAGACAAGAGCAACACTAGAGCTAGGATGTAGGGAGCAAGTGTTGCCATCATACTCCCGGGGGAAATACTCCTTCTCGCCGCCCATCTGTGAGACAAGAGCAACACTAGAGCTAGGATGTAGGGAGAAAGTGTTGCCGTCATACTCCCAGATTGAATTGTTTCGACGCACATGCAAATCCAGTCCCAAACTCAAAATACACCGTGGGCTACATCCCCATTCTTATTTTATATTTAGTGTGGGCCGGTTTAAACGCTCCCGCGGGCCGTATGTTTATCACCCTTGACTTAGATCAAATGCAGTCATAAAAGCGGGTGCTTCTAAAATTAATTGGTAGTAATTAGTATTAGAAATATATGTATGACATAGTTCAACATTTAGGGACATTTATAAAGCATATTTGGAAGCAAATTTCAATTATTATTTTTTAGGGCACATCAAGTTTGGTGTGCAAATTGATTACGAATATACAGTTTTTCAACTAAACGTGATTTAGATCAAAATTAATTAGACGTGTTTTACGTTTGTATAACTAAAATGATTTAGAGATTATTGTTATCAAGGGGGTATAGCTCAGTGGTAGAGCATTCGACTGCAGATCGAGAGGTCCCCGGTTCAAACCCGGGTGCCCCCTATAATTTTATTCTCCCTTTAAAGGGAGTATCCATATTTTTAAATATATAATTTATCAATATAAATATAAAATCAAATCAAATATATAAGTGGAACGCTATTTGTGTATTTTTTATCTACGAAAGAAACACAACTTACTACTAATGAGAATATAAAACTATCAAACAAACTATTAAAACTGGCGAATGAATATTATCTTTCATAATTTATTCTAACTGTAATACCAAGGAATAATAACATCTTTAAATCCAAGGAGAAAATAACTAAAAGGGATGTTTCAATGTTAAATACAAAGAGAAATATTACAAGTCACATGGTTTAATAGTTTAGTTGGTTGTTTCGTATTTACATTAGTTCGTAGGAAGTGTTTCTTTGGAAAACTATAACTACACGGATCACGTTACGCATCTTTATATGATTTGAGCTGACATTTTTATTGATAATGTCTTTAAAAAGATTGCTACTTCCATTGAGTGTTGATTAAAATATTAGTGAGCACCCAGGTTTGATTCGGGGACTTCTCAATCTGCAGTTGAATACTCTACCATTGAGCGATACTCCTTTGTTAAACATGTCGACTCATATTATATTTATATAAATGCATATATGTAATAGAATCTATTGTGTATAACTTGATTACCAACGAACACCAAGTAAAATTACCGTATACACTTTATTTTATATTTATATTGATAATTATGTATTTAAAAATATGCATATTCCCTTTAAAGGTTAAATAAAATTTTAGGGGGCACCCGGGTTTGAACCGGGGACCTCTCGATCTGCAGTCGAATGCTCTACCACTGAGCTATACCCCCTTGATAAAAAAATCTATAAATCATGACAGTTTTACAAACGTAAGACACGTCTAATCGATCTTTCTCTAAATCACGTTTAGTTAAAAAAACTGTATATTCGTAATCAATTTGCACACCAAACTTGGTGTGCCCTAGGACAATTTCTCTCCTTCTCTCTCTCTCTTTCTCTCTCTGTTTGGACCACTCTACCACCGGCACTCGAATGTAGATAAGTTAATGAAAACAATATCCTTCGTTTACCCTGAACGGTGGAAGGCCTACCTTACATTATTCCGCTATGGTAGAGCTTGTAAGATAGGGTCATAGTAGTTATAGTCAAGGAGGGACTGCTACCTTTCAGGGTAAACGGAGTGTACTATACATATAGATAGTGAATATTAACGTTGTTCGCGTGGTTTAGGTTGTATGTCTCAAAATAGATGTACATTTTAAACAACAATGACACGCTAAGTGCACACCTCCGTATCTTAGTTTCAGCTTCTAGGTCTCTTGGTTTTGTAATTCTAGCGTTAACACATACTCACATGCACGGACAAACACACATTGTATTTTATTCAGGCCCTATATGATGATGAAAATAAATGTGGTAGCCTATACAACTGAACGCTTTTGAAAATCTCACAAGTCTTGGCTGGATAATACACTGAATAGACTTGCACATATGGGTACGCAGACAATGGTGTCAGTCTCATATTGTAAGATTTGCCACTGATGGGGAGGTCAACCATTTTACTGTTACCATCCTCCTCACACGTAAACATATCTCAAGTTCTCCAAGAGTTTAATTTGTTTGAATAAAAAAATACAGGAATAGAGATCCTACTCTCTAGTCTTATTTGTGTTTTTTTTAAACATATCTCTACCTCGGTGGTCTTGGGGTACAGTGCTTGCCTCAGGACCCGGGATCGACGAATCTTTCTCGAGTGATAAAAAGGGTGAGTTCGAGCTCCTCCACGAAAACTGATTTAATCCCCTTTTCGATAAAGGTCACTTAATTCTATGGTCGAGTTCCTCCACTTGGTGAGTTGGGGTGAGGTGAGGATCTAATTACTTCACTTTAGCGGTGGGGAGGCGGAAAGGAGGTGGGGTTGAGTTCCTTCACGAAATCTGAAGGAATGGATTATAAGTATAGTTGGTTAATTTCTACATATACTTATGGTTTTTAACCAACCTAACTTAATCTAACCTTTCATGCGTTAACGAATTTCGTTTTATTTAATTTTGTAACGAAGTTGGTTAATTTCTATATATACTTATGGCTCTTAACCAACCTAACTTAACCTAACCTTTCATGCGTTAACGAATTTCGTTTTATTTAATTTTGTAACGAAGTTGGTTAATTTCTATATATACTTATGGCTCTTAACCAACCTAACTTAACCTAACCTTTCATGCGTTAACGAATTTAGTTTTATTTAATTTTGTAACGAAGTTGGTTAATTTCTATATATACTTATGGCTCTTAACCAAACTAACTTAACCTAACCTTTCATGCGTTAACGAATTTCGTTCTTATTTAATTTTGTAATTTACTGTGCGAAGATCCCTTTCTTGAGGTGGTGTGAAGGAACTCGACCAATGCTATCGGACTAATTATCTCTTTGGAGGAACTCGACATCCCTGGATAAAAATCCGTAGCACAACTTCCTTAGGAGAGGAAGTAAAGCCGTTGGTCTCAGGTCGTTTGTGGTATGAAAAAGATCCCTGGAAGGTGTATTAAGAAATACTTTTCTTGGTAAAATTGGTAGAGCCTTTCGCTCTAGCTAATATAAATTATCATGTGCTGATATAATCAGTCGGTTCAGAAAGTGCAAGCTAAATACTTCAAATAAAATACATTTAAAAAACATACTTCTTAAATTTTGAAGAAGGTGAGTTATTTTTAATAAATCATAATTAGATATGTAGTATAATGTATGGCTACACGAATCAATACATTTGTTTTAAGTAAGTAAAAACTTTTACAATCTCCACAAAGACACTTAGTTAACATTAGTTTGCAGCCTAGATATAAAAAAAATAGAAGAAACGTTACCGCAAAACAAAGACAATATTCATATTTGAATGAAAACACAGTATTAGTAACAACCCTGTAATTATTTTAAAGAACACAGTTATTTTATATTGAGTTTGTATTAAGTTTAACTTAAAGCAATAATAAAAAGGCCCCTATTACTAAATGGCTGTCACATACTTTTAAGACTGGATGGCCATAAAGTGCAAACACAGCAAATACAATAGAGATAAAAAAAAAGCACATTAAACAAAGCTGTACAATAATGATTGATCCAAAGCAACGCATCATGTCGGGCTGCGCGTAAGATTAATAGGGATGCAACGATAGTTGACCCAGTTTCAGGGGCGTCGCGCGAAATAAATTTGGGGGAATGGGGGAATGAAACAGTGAAACTCCCAACCTATAGATGTTGTGAAATTATAAAATTATCCAGGTGACCAGGGGTAGTACAAGGGAAATGTTTGAGAACACCGGGAGGATTTGGGGAGTATTGAGGACAACCCCCCCTCCCAATCAACAAGTGGGGGCCAGGAAGTTCTCCGTTGGGAAAATTGTTGAAATTCACCATCATCGCTTGTAGGAAAACTAACAAGTTTCGGCTCTTAGCGTTATTAATTAACCTTCTTAAGACTACTAATGTCTAGTAGTTGTAGTAGTCAGTGACAACTAACTAGCTTGATTAACTAAGCTCTCTAGCTACTCTACTACCTATAAAAAGTATTCATTGTCTGATGAGCTAGGAAGTTTTTTAGCACCGCGTCTTACTACCCGTTCAGGCTAGACGCCTTTGTACTAATTACAGTAATAAGTTAGGGATTAGGAAGGTTTAATTCAGATGAAGTGCACCAGCATTTGCATGAAGGGAAAGTAAATATCCATTTAGTAAAAAAACTCAATAAACCCGACAGGGACCGAGCCCCAATCACCCCGTTTTCGGCAGTCTAGTCTACTGCGAGAGTAGCGCCTTTGACTATGCGCCCATCGAAGTGGCAGGTAAGTACAATTATTCCTGGTGGCACGGCGTGAGAAGACAAACAAAACAAGCAAATTAAATTCGGAAAATATATTTTTATTTTATTTATTTTTATTTATTTAGCACGGCGTCTATACTACCCGTTCGAGTTATACGCTTAAGTACTAACTACGCTAATGGATTAGGAACTGGGAAGGTTAAATTAAGAGGATGTGAACTCACATTTTCGTGGAGGGAGAGTGGAAAACCATTTAGGAAAAACCACCCCCAGTTCACCCGACCGAGATTCGAGCCTCGATCTCCCCGTCCTCGGTAGTCGAGCTCAACACGACTAGCGCGTTATCCAACTACGCCACAGAGGCGGGTCGGAAAAGATAGGGCCTCAATAAATCTTGTAAATATATTCAGACCAAGGCCAACCAAAAGTTTGGTTGGAATCGTGGAAACACTAATTCAAGCTTAGACAGCCGGTGCAGCCACGCAGTCTGTGTTATTATATCTCCGAGGAACTTTTTAAATGTACAGACATAGAAAATATTCAGCGTCATCTCGGTGGTACTTCAAATTACGAGAATTGTTGGGGTGGTACGTCATTCAAAAGTTTGGGAACCGCTGGTCCAAGGAATCACTCTCGCTTTAGACCATAGATTTAGACTGGTCTGTTGATGACAGGGAGTCGGGGGGGGGGGGTTAAACCCCGGCTGGTACTGAGGGTGCTTTATCCTAAATTGTTTTCCTCTCTTCCGTCATGCAAATGCAGGTACACTTCTTCTAAAATTATCCCCTCATAATTCCTAACATATTAGCGTAATCAGTACATATGAGTCTAACCCGAAAGAGTTGTAAGACGCGGTGATAAATCTAAAATCTAAAATTATGTTTGTATAAAGTTGATACTTTTCCTTGTTGATATAGTTACACAATATACAGATATGTCAAAATATTATTCATTACTCATCAAGGGGGTATAGCTCAGTGGTAGAGCATTCGACTGCAGATCGAGAGGTCCCCGGTTCAAACCCGAGTGCCCCCTTTATTTTTTATTCTACCACCAAAGGGAGTAACCATCTTTTTAAATACATAAATCTCAAACCAAATAGAGAAGTGGAACGTTACCTGTATGTTTTTTATCTGCGAAAGAAACACAACTTACTACTAATGAGAATATAAAAGATCAAAACTAACTATTACAACAGTCGACTGAATGTAATCTTTCACAATTTCTTCTAACTTGAACGCTAAGGAATAGTTAACAAATCCAAAGAGAAATTATAGACGATGTTTCAATGTGAAATATAAAGAAAAATATTACAAGCGATAATATTCAGTCACATGTTTTATTAGTTTGGTTAGTTCTTTAGAAGTCACATGAATAAGTAGTAAGTGCTACTTTGGCAGATAAAAACTAAAGAGATAACGTTACTTATTTTTATATCATTCGATTTACATTTAAAAAATAGCTGCTCCCATTGAAATTGACAAAACATTAATGGGGCACCCGGGTTTGATCCGGGGACCTCTCTATCTGCAGTCTAATACTCTACAACTGAGCTTAACCCCCTTATCAATATTCGGAGTATCCATATAAAGCATTTTACTTCTACAAATGTAATAATCAATTTTTTACTAACTCACGTTTAGTTGAATAATTGTATTTTCGTAATTGAAAAAATAGCTGCTCCCAGTGAAATTGACAAAAAATTAAGGGGGCACCTGGGTTTGAACCGGAGACCTCTCGATCTGCAGTCGAATGCTTTACCACTGAGCTATACCCCCTTACTGATATATTGAATATCTATATAATGTATTATGCTTTTACAAACGTGGTAATCAATTTTTTCATAACTCACGTTTATTTGAAAAACTTTATTTTCATAATCAAGTTGGAAACTTTGTTTATACACTTAGGGAAACTTGATGGTCTACACCTATGGATTTATTTTTGTACTTTTACAATCAGAGATTAGCACTGGTGTGGTTAACTCTAAAACCTGGAAACCTATAAAGTTAAAACTTTTCACACTTAATTTAGGAAACCTGAGGATTTTTTTTTCCTCTCGCACTAGCTTGTAGTCTTAAAACACCCAACCACCTATTCGGGTGGTTCATACCCTAAAAAACATAGAACTTTGGGCCAGTTTCAGTGTCAGACTTAGAACAACCAAAGAGCAGTGCTGTAATAAAAACCAGACGGCACCTACTTAGTCCAGAATGTAATGAGCCAGTTTCCCATTCCAGTCTAGTCTAGGAAGGTGTCGTCTTGTATTTAGTACATCAGCGCACTTGAGGCGTACTAAGTCTGACTATGAAACTGGCCCATTCCATTCTTGCCCAGGAAGGTGTGGTCTTGTATTTAGTACAGCACCACACTTGAGACGTACTAAGCCTGACTATGAAACTGGCCCATTCCATTCTTGCCCAGGAAGGTGTCGTCTTGTATTTAGTACAGCAGCGCACTTGAGGCGTACTAAGTCTGACTATGAAAATGGCCCATTCCATTCTTGCCCAGGAAGGTGTCGTCTTGTATTTAGTACAGCAGCGCATTTGTGGCGTACTAAGTCTGACTATGAAACTGGCCCATTCCATTCTTGCCCAGGAAGGTGTCATCTTGTATTTAGTACAGCACCACTCTTGAGACGTACTAAGTCTGACTATGAAAATGGCCCATTCCATTCTGGTCCAGGAAGGTGTGGTCTTATATTTAGTACAGCACCACACTTGAGGCGTACTAAGCCTGACTATGAAACTGGCCCATTCCATTCTTGCCCAGGAAGGTGTCGTCTTGTATTTAGTACAGCAGCGCACTTGAGGCGTACTAAGTCTGACTATGAAAATGGCCCATTCCATTCTGGTCCAGGAAGGTGTGGTCTTATATTTAGTACAGCAGCGCACTTGAGGCGTACTAAGTCTGACTATGAAAATGGCCCATTCCATTCTTGCCCAGGAAGGTGTCGTCTTGTATTTAGTACAGCAGCGCACTTGAGGCGTACTAAGCCTGACTATGAAACTGGCCCATTCCATTCTTGCCCAGGAAGGTGTCGTCTTGTATTTAGTACAGCAGCGCACTTGAGGCGCACCAAGTCTGACCCGTGGCGGATTTAAAAATTTTGCGCCCCTAGGCACAGTTATAATATGCGCCCCCTCCCCCTTCCCATTTTTTCAAGGGTTTTAGGATGTTTCGGAGGAAAGAGATGTGGGAGGGGGTCGGGGGTGGAAGTTAATATTCGAGAAAATATTTCTACGAAAGAAAATCAAGCATGTACACGCCATAAACGTAATTATTAAAAACAACAAATTAAAATAGCATTATCCAAAATGTGCCGCCCCCTAAAGCCGCCCGTGCCTAGTGGGCCTATAATGTAAATCCGCTTCTGAGTCTGACTATGAAACTGGTCGTTTGAAACTTGATACAGGATTGCCAACTTACGGAACCTCGGGTGTAGGCTACTTCACATATAATACGAGCCTAAAGACTTAAATCTCTTGATCTCCGGTTTGTGCTGTTAATAAGTAATCCAATTATTGTTCTCCGTCAGTATGTGCTGTTGAATATAGGAGTGATTTGTTTTATTTAGAAATATATCAGAAAGTTATGATATGATCCTTATATTCAAATACATTTCACAAGACAGCTAACTTGATCTGGAAAACGCCGGACATTTGCAGTTAGTATAGTCATATACTAGCCCACGGGACTTCTGATAGCATCGCATCTTCCTCAGGTGGCGTCACACGAAATGTATTGGGGTGGGGTTTGGGGGGTAGGATGGGACAGTGAATTTCTCAAATCTAGATATTTTGAAATTAGAGAGATTCTCAGGTGACAAGAGCAAAGTTGAGAACACCGGGGATGTGGGGATGCGAAATACGCCCCTGTTAAATGGGGGGGCCAGGGGGCTCTAACACAGAAAAAACTGTAAGATTTTAGGTGATAATAGGGCCTTGAATCGAGGTTCTAGGCAATTTTATTTTTAAAGTTGTTAGTGATGGATTTTTCAAGTTACAAGTGTTGTTTGTTTTGCCATTCACCATCATTGTGTGTAAAAAAAACTAACGAGTCTCGGCTCTTAAAAACTACAGGCTTTATCAAGTGATCAACTTATAGCATTATCTAACCTTCTAAGTGCTACTAGTGTATAGTAGTAGTAGTAGTAGCAGTAGTAGAAGTAGTAGTAGAAGTAGTAGTAGTAGCAGCAGTAGTAGTAGAAATAGTAGAAGTAGTAGTAGCAGCTGTAGCAGTAGTAGAAGTAGTAGTAGAAGTAGTAGTAGTAGCAGCAGTAGTAGTAGAAATAGTAGAAGTAGTAGTAGCAGCAGCAGTAGTAGTAGTAGCAGTAGTAGTAGACGTAGTAGTAGTAGTAGTAGTAGTAGTAGTAGTAGTAGAAGAAGTAGTAGTAGAAGTAGTAGCCTTAAATTATTAGGCAGTGACAGCTTGATTAACTAATCTTCATACAGTGTACATTCTACTAGAGAAGATCTCTCCATTCAATGTTTGTTGAGTTATGAAGTGTTTTTAGCACTGTATCTTACTTCCCGTTCAGGTTGTATACACATGTACTAGTAACTATAGTGAGTTATGGATGAGGATTGTTGAATCTATAGGTAGTGTAGGCCTACCCACATTTTCGTGGAGGGAGATTAGCAAACCATTTAAGTGTATCCACCATTACTACCCTTAGTACACACGGCTGGAATTCGAAGGTTCATCTCCCAGTCAACGTAAAACCAGACTACACTCTGATTTAGCTAGAAATAATTTTTTTTAACAATAAAAAATTAACCAAAACCTTTTTCATATATTTATACGTCAATTCATGTGATCTTCAGCCATCACTTTCGACGGATTATAGCAATATCTATAAAATAACACTAAACATAATTTCAACTTTGGCCGCAATAAAAGTTTATACTCTATGAAAATTTCTTTCCGTCATAATAATGATATCTATGAGCTTGGCGTCTATTACGTGTGCTGCTGGTGCAGATGGAACGCCCAAAAAATGCCTGGCGAACTATATTCAATATAAAGAACTAGCATTCGTCCAATTTGTGTTTGAGAGTTCCTTAATCTTATCTTTCCCAATCATATCGTTTGAGTGTATCTTCTAATCTCAGTTTCGTCATATCGACCTTCAGTCTTCATTGATCACACACAAATTAAACTCTTCAGCTGGATGTTAATCAACACCTTCCGTAGCTACAACGAACTACGACAATGGAGCAGGTGGTGGAATGAGGTCAGTGCCTTCCTGACTCGTCTGACATGACAACTTGCTACCGCTGACTACATCCTTGCACATTTCCAACACACTTTCGCGCTGCGAGACATTGTCTACTTTAGGAGAGCTGGTAAGCTTCTTTGTTGCGAAAAATGGCTGGAAGTGACTAATGATAACCTATTCATAAATAGTTATTACTGGCTTACTAAAACTGTATTATCAATAAAAAGTATTATCAAACAATAATAATAATAATAATACGTCCATCAGCACTACTGTATAATTTGCTTTTCATAACTAATTGAAATAACTAAATATATATTAATAAAACTATTATGTTTTTTGCTTTAAGGTTGTGGCAACAAGAGATATTATAGTGCATTAATTAATAAATTAAAAACTGCTATATTCATACTTTTATCTTACAATTGGCCACCGAAATAAATAAATGTTTTAATGACTTAGAGAGCTATACAAAATATTAATTTCAAAATAAAACGTTATTATTATGTAAACAGCGCGTGAACACAACTTAATACGGTTGGTATGACGTGATCAACCACCCTTGTTTCGGATGGTTCATCATCTTAATTTATGAAGAGAACGCAGCCTTGTAGAAGCTCTCGTTTTAAAAGCATTTTTAAGTGAACCATAGAAGGAATTTACACAAAAATGAAACATCCAAACGGTTATTTTCATAATTTATTGTTTCAATGATGCAAAAACGGTTAGAAAAAAGACATAGTAAAAAAATTCATTGTTTATTGTTAAATTCTTGACTATCAAAATTAACAACAGACCAGTATATTATGGTATTGTAGGTTCTAATAGTTTGGCGGATGGATACAAGGCAACTTTTCCTAACTGTCACCTCCTCTCCTACCGTAGATAGTGTGTAGATGGGGTGAATGCCGAAGGACAGGGGCTACCAAGCTTTCTAGACTGAACCAGAAAAAATACATGCCGGAACCCTCATAAAAATATTTACAATAATATTATGAAAATTCAATAATGACAGTTAAATTTTACAAGCATTAATATAAAACAAATGGAAAACATCAAATGTTCTGGCTGCAATTCTGGCAAATGTCCTTTATTCATATTTGATAAAAATTGGTAATCCCAATTACTGATGCTATTTTATAGTGAGAAAAACAAATAAAGAATATTCTAAAACTGCCTCACGGAGCCTGAGGTAACTATGGAGGATCACAGGTTGAAAAACGCTGGTTTAAGGATACAAAATAATAATCATGGACTTGAATTATTTGCCCACACTTCCCATGTTTTTCAGCTACACTTTTATCAGAAACAACTAAACATATCTTGAAGAAATAACCATCACTTCATAAGCTCTCTATTATTGTCAAAGTGTACTAGAATTATCATTGGACGAAAAATATGTTTGAATTATTTGGATTGAATATAAAACTAAGCGTACAAACCGAACGAGTAGTAAAAAGCAGCTATAAAAATAAAATAAAATAATAAAAAACCTTTGTTTATAGACAAACCATCTGTCATAAATGGATATAATTATAATACAATTGTACAATAATAAAGATTTTATGATGTAATAATAATTTCAGCATGATATGTTGTACAGCTTCTGAGAAAAGTGTTTTTAAAAAATGAAGGAGTTTAGGCAAAATATTCACTAGCAGATTCCCTTAAGGATGTATTGAAATGGCGGAGAATTAAAACAAATCCAACCACCACCAATTTCACATTTACTTCAACTGCAAATTTCAAAATAACCATTTAGGTAGGGTGAATAGAAAAAAACTCTTTCGGTCAAAATAAATGAGATAATGATTCAGTAAATACATTTGGTTTGACTTTCTACAAATAGTAACATCAAGAGTCCTTAACCGGGCCCGTGGTGTAGTGGTCAATGAACCTGGCTACGAACCTAGGAGTCTCGGGTTCGATTCCTGGATGGTAGTTTTCCCTAAAGGGGAATTATCCCAATGGTCACCAGGATTTGGTTAGTTAGAATTATGTAAGTTTTAAGAGTTTTTACTATCATCATAACCACATCTCTTCGAGACATGGAAAGATTTACGATTAGTAGCCCACATTAGGACGGCCTTGGGCAAAGGTAAACAAGTATCTGCTCATCTTCCAACCAACTGGGTTACGAGTGATGTAACCCAGATAAGCACCTATATATATTTATATATTATAAGCACATAATAGAATTTGTTGAGAAAGTCCATAATGCCCATAACAGATATTCAAGAACGGTTGATATTTATATGCGTAGAAAATCAAATTAAACTTATCTTCTAAAACACTATTTTATCTATTCTGTCAGAAAAATTTCCTGTATATATATATATATATATTTATATATATATATATTTATATATATATATATATATATATATTTGCTGTGATTCAAGCCCCGGTCTCCCCTTCATTGGCAGTCCAGTCTATTGCGATAGTGACGCCTTAGACCATTCGACCAGTGAAGCGAACAAAAGTTGTTATAAAGATTGCCAAACTATTGACCTTAGCTCGCGGTCCAATCCATCCAACTTAACGTTGGACAACTTTTGTTTGGTAAGTAGCGACATAGTTGATTTTCTTAGCCGAGTCTTAATACTTGAATACCCGTCGGTCTATGAGCATTTAACTACCCTAATGGGGTAGGAATGAGGAATCTAGAAATTTGTAAGATCCTTCCGGGTCGATCTCAAATAACTCAAGCCCCTGAAAGGCCTAATCATATAAATCCTAAATACGTATAATAGAATTTTGGTAAGGATCTATTAGAAAAATCATTTTGGTTGTAGAATGGTCTAAGGCAGGGGTGGTGAGACTTTCCCAGCTAGTGTGCCACTTAAGAACTGGCTGAATTTTGTAATGTCATAGTGTGCCACTTGAGGAATAGCTGAGCTTTGAAGCAGTCTAGTGTCCCCCTTGAGGAATAGCTGAGTTTTGAAATAGTCTAGTATGCCCCTTGAGGAATAGCTGAGCTTTGAAGCAGTCTAGTGTCCCCCTTGAGGAATAGCTGAGTTTTGAAATAGTCTAGTATGCCACTTGAGGAATAGCTGAGCTTTGAAGCAGTCTAGTGTCCCCCTTGAGGAATAGCTGAGTTTTGAAATAGTCTAGTATGCCCTTGAGGATTAGCTGAATTTTGAAATAGTCTAGTTTGTTCCTTGAGGATTAGCTGTGTTTTGAAATAGTCTCATGTCCCCCTTGAGGAATAGCTGAGCTTTGAAATAGTCTTGTGTCCCCCTTGAGGAATAGCTGAGCTTTGAAGCAGTCTAGTGTCCCCCTTGAGTAATAGCTGAGCTTTGAAGCAGTCTAGTGTCCCCCTTGAGTAATAGCTGAGCTTTGAAGCAGTCTAGTGTCCCCCTTGAGGAATAGCTAAGTTTTGAATCAGTCTAGTGTCCCCCTTGAGGAATAGCTGAGTTTTGAAATAGTCTAGTGTCCCCCTTGAAGAATAGCTTAGTTTTGAAATAGTCTAGTGTGTCCTTTGAGAATTAGCTGAATTTTGAAATAGTCTAGTTTGTTCCTTGAGGATTAGCTGAATTTTGAAATAGTCTAGTTTGTTCCTTGAGGATTAGCTGTGTTTTGAAATAGTCTCATGTCCCCCTTGAGGAATAGCTGATCATTGAAGCAGTCTAGTGTCCCCCTTGAAGAATAGCTGAGCTTTGAAGCAGTCTAGTGTCCCCCTTGAGTAATAGCTGAGCTTTGAAGCAGTCTAGTGTCCCCCTTGAGGAATAGCTAAGTTTTGAATCAGTCTAGTGTCCCCCTTGAGGAATAGCTGAGTTTTGAAATAGTCTAGTGTCCCCCTTGAAAAATAGCTTAGTTTTGAAATAGTCTAGGGTGTCCTTTGAGAATTAGCTGAATTTTGAAATAGTCTAATGTGCTAGTGTGCTTATATAACATACGGTTTTTAATGAGAATGTAATAAAAACCTGTTGAATATTATGAAACGTAATTAATAACTCAAATAAAATTGTTAATATTTTGATCATGACTAGGCCTACATTTTAAATAAGGATAGTTACTAATTAAAAGTGAATGTTTTAGACCAGCGTTTCCCAAATTTTTTGAATCGTGGAGCACTTTTCATGAGAAAAATTCGTCACGGAGCACTATCGTTGCCCTGATGTCAAAGGCATGTATGTGCACTTTTTTCTGTTTTTACCTAACTGCATTTTTAAAGTTGTTAGTCGA
Organism: Timema podura; assembly: GCA_033556935.1. Classification (NCBI taxonomy): domain Eukaryota; kingdom Metazoa; phylum Arthropoda; class Insecta; order Phasmatodea; family Timematidae; genus Timema; species Timema podura. The sequence goes on along the minus strand of JAVRXN010000007.1, from coordinate 52,298,715 downwards.
TATTTTATCATATAGCGAAAGCACGAATTATTTTTTGAGTTCTAAATAGTTTAAAATTTGATCTAAACTTAATTTTTCCCATTGAAAGTAAGTGAAAATTGGAACTTTAAATATTGTTTTCTCAAAGCATCCATTTTGCACATACGTGTCTTTGGTAAAAGGGCGACGCTATTTTGACCTACATAGGTACTAAACCGAATGACATCAGAATTCACGATGGAAACCAGTTTTTTAAGCATTTCACCATGTTAAACACCAAACTTTATTTCATTCAAAATGTTATTTTCTCCACTAATTTCAGATAAATAAGGAACTTATTTAACTACATAAACGAAGAACAGCAACAAAAAACATTAAGTAAGGCAACGCATTTGATAACGAGCTCCAAGCAAATATTGTAAATGTATGTTACCCACATAGATATGTTATTTAAAAACATGTTCACAGCTCCAAAAAAAAGTCACTTGGGATCAAAAAAGAATTCTAAAGTATAGAAAGCGAACTTATATTTTAACGAGAGGGACAGGACTGTTTTGAGTTGCACAATGTGACTATATCTGGTTGAATTTGGAAGAGCTGCAACAGAATATCTAGATCTGCATTGAGGTGGTATCTGTATTTTGTTTTAGTAGCCACATAGGCAGAAAATCCTAATTCACGTAAGTATATTTTATCTCAGAATCCTACGTCAAATCAATCAAGCATTCATACTGACGGGGTTAGCTGGCTGGCACTGTCAAATCTCTTTGTTCTTCGACGTTCTCGATGTCTTGCATGGTTCCAAGAAGGTTCGGGTGGGCAAAGCTGGCTGAGGTGACTCACGACATGCATTTCGGCTTGATAATACTTTTTATCTACACTGCTTCACAGCACGCTGGAGGAGCTGAATAGTTTCTGCCCAATACTTGACTAAACACGGTTCTTGTCCGCACAAATACATAGTTTTGAGAGCTCGTTACATTTAGTGTATAGATTTTTCTTTCCAATATCTTCGTGGAGCACACTTTGGGGACAGCTGTCTTAGACAATACTCCTTTCAATAACTTAAAGTAAACACATTGAAAGTAGCACCTTCGGTGAAAAAAAGAATAAATTGATAAGTATATAATTAAAATAAAAAACTTACACAATCTTTGCCATATTAATTTAAGGCATGTTGTATTTTGCCAGTCAAGATATTTATGTTCGAATCATATTGTTGTTTTCAGCAGAACACAAGATGCACTTTCAGTCCGAGCCAAGACGATTTCTAAACATTGACTCATAAAGTTCAATGTGGCATGACATTGAATGACAAGGCTCTTCAAAAAAATTATAACACGTTGGGAAAAGTTTCATTTAATGTTTTATTTTTTCCATGTCATCGTGTCACCCAAACTGTGTTCTTGTGCCACCCAGTGGCACGCGTGTTATAGATTTGCCACCCTTGGTCTGGTGACGTTTCACACGAGCGTTTCCTTGTCGCGCGTGTTTCCTAACGTCACGTCAGGTCTTACCGCGCGATTGGTCAAGATACATTGGTCCCAGCGGGTCCTCTCACGCGGTCAACGCGTGGTTGCTTGGTTCCAACGCTCTTTCCTCGAGGCGTTACTCACGCGATAGACTGGACTGACGATGACGCGGAAATCTCGGTTCAAATCCCGATCGGGTGTACTCTGGGTGGTTTTCCCCCTCTCCCTTTACACAAATGTGGGTACACTTTCTCAAAATTCAACGTTCCTCATCCTTGACAAATCAGAGTAGTTTAGTAAATATGCATACAACCTGAACTGGTGATCATAAGACGCGGTTCTAAAAAAAAATCGATAACCCTATCATTGACGTGTCACAATGAACTTAATGAACTTTGTGAAGTCAGTCAACGGTTAGAAATCATGTTGTGTGCTGTCGAAGACAAAGTAATAGACCAAACATAAATATCTTGGATACCAAAATACAGCACGCTTCAAAATATAATGGAAAAGCTTATGTAATTTATTTTATTTTAATCTTTATATTTATAATTATATTTATTGTATTTTCCCCCGTGAAGGTGTTACTTTCAATCTTTTTACTTTAAATTTATGACATTAAGACACTCGTTTTGACAACAAAATTTAGTCAGTATTAAAATATTTATAGTTTTATTTTAGTTGTTCATTACATTTCATAATACTTAACAAGTTTTTATTTTTGAATACTCATTTAAAAACGTAGGCTAAATAAGATGGCACACTCAACTGTTTCAAAATTCAGCTAGTCCTTAAGTGGCACACCGGTCGGAAAAGTCTCTCGTCATCCCTGACCTAGATGAATGGTCGACCACTGGACCATTAACTAACTCCCTGAGGACGAAATGTCAATAGTTCAAGTCATCGTTAATAACTACTGGCATTAGAATGTTCTCAAATCAAAACACGTGTTTATATGAGCATATTTAAATGATAAAAAGCATAAATCCTAGCAAATAGCTTCATCAACAATATTTACCAGAAGATTCGGTTTATAGGTTTGCACTCTTGGCATTCACTCGGGAGGCCCGAGATCGAATTCGGGTGAACTGGACCTATTTTACAAATATATGGCTTTATATTTATTTATTTACCTCACTTTATTCTCAGCATCTTATTATGTTATTTTATTACCGCCTCTTAGGACTTGCTTAGGTTATAACTTACGTACCCGCCTCGGTGGCGTAGTTGGCTAACACGCTGGTCATGTTGAGCTCGACCGCCGAAGACGGGGAGATTGAGGTTCGAATCTCGGTCGAGTGAACTGGGGGTGGTTTTTCCTAAATGGTTTTCCACTCTACCTTCACGCAAATGCGGGTTCACTTCATCTAAATTCAACCCTCCCAATTCCTAATCCATTAGCGTAATTAGTACTTAAGCGTATAACCCGAACGGGTAGTAAGACGTGGTACTAAATATTATAACTTACGTATATATGATAATTATTCTAATGGGGTAAGGATGAGGAAGGAAGCATTTTAGAGGTAATATACCCGCATTTGCGTGGAATGAGAATGAGAAACTATTTTTTAAACACCATCAATAGACCTGACCGGGATTCGAGCCTCGATCTCCCTGTCATCAGAAGGCCTGTCTAACACAAGAGTGACGCCTTAGACCATTCGGTCACTGAAGCCGGTCTCAGCATCTTACTAACCGTTTGGTCCATTCGTATTTAATTAAACTAATATGCTAAGGATGAGTAAGGCTGAATCTAGAGTAAATGTAGCTACGTTTGTGTGAAGAGAGCGTGGAAAAACCACGCCCTTGGGTACAGTGCCCTCCCCTTCACCCACGGCTTTACGTTTAGCCCTCTAACCCACCGATTTGTGTTGATATTCTATTCTCTTCCCAAGTGAATGATGAAACATTTATTTAAACATTCTATAATCCTATCCGATGTATAAAAATTAGAGTACATTATATTTCTTTCAATAAAGTTATTTGATAAAATAAATTTGATGTGGTCAAATATGTTGTAACGGGCGACCGGGGTTCGCGGGCCGCTAACACGTGACAGTGTGAACCACGAGTTCTTCTAAGGCCATAACAGAATATAAGTGTGTTTTTTCTTTTAGTTAAAAGAGTAGCTTTGGTGAGCAGAATATTAAAAGTTTCATGGGTCACAGGCCATATATTTTCCACTACCAGCTTGTTAGGCCTGTCGTAGCTTCATATGCCATATATAGGCACAACATCCAGTCCCCACCCGTTAATTCATCACTGTGAAAGGGTAAACCCACATTTCACCAATGATAAAGTTTTCAGTCATGCCGGGAATCGAACCAGAGGCCCTTATCTCAATAGACATACACTACCGACTGAGTTAAGGTGTCGGATTCTTTTATCGTATATTATATAAAACAAATATTTTTCTTTTAGAAAATAGATCTGACCATTCTTAAACTAAACATGTTTGTCCTGACAAAACTCAGCGCCACGCTACTTATTTTTTTAAGTACCGCGTCTTACTACATGTTCAGGTTGTACGCCTATGTACTAATTACACTAATGGGCTAGGAATTAGGAAGGACTAATTTAGAGGAAGTGCACCCTCATTGGCGTGTAGGGAGAGTGGAAAACCATTTAGGAAAAACCACCCTCAGTACCCCCCACCAGGATCAATCCCCGAGCTCCCAGTCTTCGGCAGTCTAATCTAACACGAGACTAGCGCTATAGACCACGCGGCCACCAAAGCGAGTTACACAATACCGTACTGTGGAACAATAAAAACCGTGTTTGGCAAAAATTACAATTATTTTTCCTATTGAATTATTTGCATCAAACTATCATATAATTGACAAACTGTTGACAGAATGTTCCTCATTACCAGAACATTCCATTATTTCCGTAGACATGATGTGACGCTCATTTCACCCAAACAACGTCCAACAGAGGTTAACAACAATCACAAGTGGACAACAATGAACAATAGTACCGACTTTCCATTACCAGTCACTGCGACAGTTACGACATCCGCATTACTCAACCTGTCAATGTTGTTCCACAGAGGAGAGTGTTACTGGGAACAAACTGGACTACTTTTTTAAAGTTTGAAAAACAAATAAACATATAAACTGCCTCACGGAATTTGAGATAAATATTGAAGAGTACAGTTTGAGAAACGCTGGTCTAAGACGTCACTCCCGCGATAGACTAGACTTTTGTAGTTTAGGGTTCGATCCCGGTCTAATGTACTGAGGGTGTTTTTTAATAAATGTTTTTTCAACCCTCCCGTCCCCCTCTAAATTAAATATTCCTCATCCCTAAAACCATTAGCGTAATTAGTACATAAGTGTATAACCCGGACGGGTAGTAAGACGCGGTGCTAAAGGTAACCCAGAGATGAAATTTTTTCGATAAGTTTTCTTATAAGAATTTCAGGTCATCTAATCTCAGAGTAAATAAATCTATTAGTTAAGGCTGTGATAATAATATTGAAGTATTAACATATCTCATCTACAGCCGAACCAATGTTAGTGACATATTCAAACACCAAGCGCTGTAGTCAATACGAGAGTGCGAGAAGAGAGCTTTAATTGCTGTTATTGCTTTAATGTAACTTGTTTGATATTTCTGGTGTTGCTATCCTCGAGAGAAATTAAACTGAAGTATAAACGAATCAAATCGCCAAAGCTATTATATTAGTTTTAGTGAGCATTTACTCACATCTAGATATCAAATTCTGAAAATTTAAACTGACATCTGGACAAGGGAATCGAACCCGGGACCTTTGGCTTAGTACGCCAGTAGTCTAACCACTTAGCTATCCAGTAATTGTCCCGTGTCCAGGGTCATTCTTCATTCATATTTTAAGGCAGAGTCTATGATGGACGTGCGGAAATCGTCGGCTACAAATGTGTGACTTATTAGGATCACGCGATTTATTAAGATGATGTGAATAAATCCTCACTAAAACAAATATAATAACTTCGGCACATTCTCTCTAAATTCTACCTTCCTCATCCTTGGTCCTTTATTGTGAATACAGGAATATCCCACATAAGGTGCAGAGCACGTGAAGAGAAGTTAGAAGAGTATTGTGCAGCTGTAGCGCCTTGCAGTTAGACAACACCTCGTACGCGGAGGTTGAGCGGGCTAACAGATCACCTTCACACAAGCACACACGAAACGAGAGAATATCACAGTACTTGGTTCACACAGGTGTCAACCTGATTTTGTATCTTCTGAAATTATAATCTATTGTCTGATGTTAGATTTCTAGAGGACAATGGAATAAACTTAGTGTCAAATACAAACATGATGAACAACCTTCATTGGCAAAAAGTCTCTAGATTTATACTTTTATTATTATTATTATTATTATTATTATTATTATTATTTAGCACCGCGTCTTACTACCCGTTCGGGTTATACGCTTAAGTACTAATTACGCTAATGGATTAGGAATTGGGAGGGTTGAATTTAGAAGAAGTGAACCCGCATTTCCGTGGAGGGAGAGTGGAAAACCATTTAGGAAAAACAACCCCCAGTTCACCCGATCGAGATTCGAACCTCGATCTCCCCGTCCTCGGCGGTCGAGCTCAACACGACTAGCGCGTTAGCCAACTACGCCACCGAGGCGGGTTCTAGATTTATACTAAATCTGTCATAACTAACAGTAACACAATCTATAAAAAAAAAAAACACAGCTCTGCATATTAACAAATGGAAGACAATTTATTGGTTTTTTTGATATTTTCAGATTGTTCTTTCTTTGATGACTTTTCTTTAAATATCTCGTTTGTAATCTTAACGATTGTCCAAAACACTTCCTTGAGAGATTTTCGATCGAATCCCATAGGGGTCAAAATTATAGTCTTCCCCTGGTATGTAAGCAGTAATTAATATTTGCCTTTATTAAGTGTGGTCCAAGACGTAAATAACCCCACGTGTGATAAAATTATATCGAGCAGTAATATTAATTAATTGGTTAGAATAAGTTTATTATATTTTTTTAATATTTCAAGTATTCAAAGTGTAGTTATTACTATTTATTTTTAGCACCGCAGCTTACTACCCGTTAGGGTTGTACGGCTATGTAATGAATGTGTAATATCCGAATAAAATTACTATACGAGTACTTGACTTTCAAGCTAACTTAACTTAATAATGGAAACAAGACCAAGTCCCCTGAATATTAATTCCTCATTATGAAAGAGGAAGCCCATCAAATATGATTATTTCATCCGTGTCGAGAATCGAATAAAGGACGCATTGTCCAATAGGCGGACGCGCTACCAACAGAGCCACGGAGTCAAAACAGGGAGTAATAACTACTAGGACATGAGGTAGATATACTCTATGAAATTAACCAGCACGCTGATTAATCTGTAGTCTAGCAATACAACTGTGTTTAGTCTTAACTAAAGTGGTGGCCTTAAATCACATTGTATACGATAATTTAACGTACACACTATATTAATAGAACCTATCAATATACAACTTACAAACTAACTTATAATAAGACATTCTCTTAAGAGTCCATCTTACATCTCATTAACCGGGAAATAACGCAGAAGACCAAGCTCGAACCAAACATTGTATTGGACTGACTGCTTTCTGCATCGTTCACTTAAAAAACTCCATGGGTTCAGCCCACAATCGAGCCATACAGACCGATCAGCCACCATCTGTTGGCGAAGATAATTCCAATTTCTGCCAATAGAGGGTGTCCTCTGGCCAACACAACGAGCCCCCAAGCCGTTAATCTCAGTTTTCTAGACCGGAGCCACTACTTATTCATTCAAGTAGCTCCTCATTTGTCCTCACGAGTTGACTCCGTTTCAGACACACTGCTTCACAGAAAATCTGGAAGTACAAGGTCTTGAACCCGGGACCTCAGGATCTGTAGCGAGGAGCTCTTACCACTAGACCAGAGTCAATGATTTTTTTTAAAATAATTTTTATAATTCAATATTGTTTTATTATCTTTTAAATATAGTAAAATAGTTTCTTGGGTTTATATTCTACTGTTTTATAATAAAAACTATCGGAAATCGCACACCGCGGTGCAACGCCTGCTTTGAGCTGTCTAACAGGTATGGTATCCATTCGCCAAACCATACGATCAGCAAGACCTTATGTTGAGTTGTCCCTTTTGACAGACAAAACTTTCACAGCAAGCAATTAACATATATTACCCGCCTAGGTGGCGTGGTTAGCTGACTCGCCGGCTTCGTGTGGAGCTTGGTTGCCGAGGATGGGGAGGTCGAGGTTCAAATCTCACTCGGATGAACTGGTTATTTTTCCTAAATGGTTTTCCACTCTCCCTCCACGTAAATGCGGGTTCACTTCATCTAGATTCAACCTTCCCAATCCCTAACCCATTAGTGTAATTAGTACTCAGGCGTATAGCCTTAATGGGTAGTAAGACACGGTGCTAAGTATATATCTTTATCAATTAACTTATTGGTTTTTAACTCTATTTTTCTTTGAACAGTTTTTACATCTTGTTCTGTCAGCTACCGCTACTACTATGGTGAACTTTATCTACCTAGAGTCCGTTCATGATAGGTTTTTTACCTGGATGGCAGTTTGAAAATCATATGTTTAGCATTTGGGTTGCCAGCACTTGTAAAAGATCACTGTTTTGCTATAAATGTAAAGTTTTTTAATTACCTGTTATATTTTACATTTAAAATAACGTAAACTTAAGTTTTATCATACTATTTCATTACTTTTTTAATAATATATTTTTATCCAACTCAAAACAATATTTTAAACATAATTAAAAGTACTTATTCTTCGTTTTGGAATGTTATCTATGATGTGTAATATAATACATACATCAATACCTTTTAATACAGGCATCTTCCTTCACCTCTGACAAGATGTGTATTAATCACAACTTGTGAATGTGAGGAATGCCAGGCCTCCACCGTGGTTCGGATTCCACGTTAAACTGTAGGTCCTCCATTTCATCTCACAATCACCCTACCATTTCACATTAGCGTAAGTGCGTATAACCCGAACGGGTAGTAAGACGCGGTGCTAATAATAATAATAATAATAATACAGGCATCGTACTTATTTGGAAAAGAGAAAATACTGTCTTTTTTAGATATAATAAATTATTTTATGAATATTTTATCGTATTTCGAAATATTTAACTGAATAAAATATTTTCATCAACTGTGTGGGTGCATAATTGTAAAAAACTTGTTTGCGTCATGGTCAATCACGTGGTTTAAATTCGTCGGTCACCATTTTGAAGCTATATTTTTGTTAGCGCTTTAGAGGAAGTGGTGTGAATAATTTTTTTTTAATGGAATAAAACGATAAATAAGCTTTGTGTCTGGCCTTAAATAAATATAAATAATAATGGCATAAATTACTGTGGTTAACTAACACATTCATATATTACCATCTGTTTTCATTACAGTTATCCAAAGTGATAGATGTCAGCTGTTGGCGTAGGGATATATTAGGGACTATTAATTAATTAATTTTAGCACCGCGTCTTACTACCCGTTCGGGTTATACGCTTAAGTACTAATTACACTAATGGATTAGGAATTGGGAAGGTTGAATTTAGAGGAAGTGAACCCGCATTTGCGTGGAGGGAGAGTGGAAAACCATTTAGGAAAAACCACCCTCAGTTCACCCGACCGAGATTCGAACCTCGATCTCCCCGTCCTCGGTGATCTGGCTTAACACGACTGGCGCGTTAGCCAACTACGCCACCAAGGCGGGTTTAGGGACTATTTATAGTGATTTTTGAGCTGCCATCCAAGTAAACTAAGGTCGTGAATTAATTATAAGTTACGGTGCAGTGGGACGTACTCCTGCTAAATCTAGCAACAGTAACCATAATATTTGGATGTAACGGCAGGGCCATCCTAGGTTTTGTCCATTAGTTAGAGAGGAGTGGAGATGTTCTTAACAGCTGTGGCTCACAGGAATATCCCTCAACTAACATCAGCATTTCCTTTCAACATTGAATCATACGCTTCGGTTCCCGCATGGTCTAAGGCGCTACTCTCATAGTAAACTAGAATGCGGGGAGATCAAGGTTCGAATATAGGTCGGGTGTACTGAGTGTGGTTTTTCCAAAAACAGTTTTGTTTTTCACTTTCCTTTCAAGCAAATTCCCCCTTGCTCCCCCTAACACATTAACGTAATTAGTATTATGCGTACAATCAACACGGGTAGTAAGATGATGTGTTAAATAAATGATAACGGAATTTATTTTATAAGTCATATAGGGTTACCTAGGGGTAAGGTGTCAGACTTCTGTGTTGGGGGCTCCGGGGTTCAATCCTCGGTCCCGGCACAGATTTATCTGATTGCCAAACCCTTCCTTCACCTCTGACAAGACGTGTATTATCACAACTTGTGAATGTGAGGAATGCCAGGCCTCCACCGTGGTTCGGATCCCACGTTAAACTGTAGGTCCTCCATTTCATCTCACAATCACCCTACCATTACGCATTAGCTTAAGTGCGTATAACCCGAACGGGTAGTAAGACGTGGTGCTAATAATAATATAAGTCATATAAAAAGTTACCTTAATTATTTATGTTCTGCTCCATCTTCCTGAATAAAACAATTCACTGTTTCTTTGACGGTACTAAGAGTGTCCCATTTGGACCATAGAGAAAGGGTAGTATACATTTCTCTATGTTTGAACTGATTATTTTAGGGGGCGTGTACCCTCTCAACCCCCCATGGGTACGGCCCTGAAATTTACGATAAAACTTTCAACTGTGGGGCTGTGAAAGATCAACAAATGTGGCTGATGGCGTGTTTTTGCTCGGAGCGCCCGCCGGCTGCTATCGAAGGAGAAAGTAATCCCCCCTTTCCACCCTCTGGTGAACAAGAACATAAAGAAATGATTGAGGAAGTGATGGAGAAGACTCAGAAACTTTCACCGTCCAAAAACTCTCACTGAGACAAGGTTGCTAGACAGACAGACAGACAGACAGACTGGTGCAAGGTTAACACGCGCCATTGGCCGTGAAACAGCTGAGCAGCGTCGGCCGCTAGCTGATAGTTTTATCTGAGAAATTCACATGGGGGCGACATTTGTTTTTGATAAAAAAAAATTTTTTTAGGGGTATTTAACGTGTACTTCATGAGCTAGCTGATTATATCGACACACGATTTACAAACTTACTTAACTCTAGCATAAACAACTCCTAGTCCCCCGATCGTTAATAAATTTTTTGTTTTGCCAGGAATTGAACGTGGAAACCTAATCGCCGGACTCAGAAGTCAAACGCTCTATCAACTGACATTGAAAATCGAATGGCTAGTTGTTATTTTGGTCGACCGCATCTTACTGTATGTTCGGGCTATAAGCATATTTACACTAAATACGACAAGGAAGGTACAATTTAGAGGCGATGTACCTGCATTTGCATGGAGGTAGAATGGGAAACCACAGTGATAAAATTAACATGTGCCAAACCATCTCCATTGCACCCAGCTGGGATTCGAACTTTAATACCGTTCTTCGCCTCATGAACTAAATGCTAGCACCCTGAACTGCTCGTCCACCGCTGTGTCTAACTGACGCTAGTTTAGGAAGGACTTGAATAGTTTTAGTAGCTGCACAAATTGTGGTGATGGTGGTTGGGTTGACTTTGTGAAATAATGTTTATTTAATATTCTCTGTTTGGTCGGCGATCTGGGGTTTGGTTCTTGTGTTAGCACTTAAATTAATTACTGTTCGTTACGTCACTAATTAGATTGACATTGTATGGATGTATGTTGCTATATACCTTAGCTACTTGTTAAATTAGCACACGAGAATTTCTATGAGCGTGAGCGAAGAGACCTACCAATTTTACCAGGAAAGGTATTTTCACGTAACTTCCACGGTTCTTTTATAATTATACCACAATCGACGGATTTACTTTCCATCCGAAGGAAGTTATGCTACGGATTTTTTTATCTCTCAACCAAAATCCATTGACCTCAGTTGGGTTTGAACCCGTTGAGTTAGAACAAGTTACCATGCATCCATTCATCAAACCTTGTGTTTAGTTGTTGTTACTAGTCGACAGTTAGAATAAGTTACCATGCATACATTCATCAAACCTTGTGTTGAGTTGTTGTTACTTTCTGGAGTCAACAGTTAGAACAAGTTACCATGCATCCATTCATCAAACCTTGTGTTGAGTTGTTGTTACTTTTTGCAGTTAAAACTTTCATAGCAAACAAATTGTTTTTAGTTATATTTTCTTTTAACAGTTTTTACATTATTCAAACACGAACTTATGAAAATTAATAACGGTTTGGATGTTTCTTTTTTTGTGAAAGTGGCGTCTGTGGTTTAGTTACAAATGATTTTCAAACGAGATCTTCTAAAAGGCTGCGTTTTTCTTCGTAAATTAAGATGGTGAACCAGCCGAAACAAGGGGGGTTGATGACGTCATACAGTCCGTCAAGTTTGGTGTTATCCTAGGGGTACTAATACATTTGGTGAACGCCACATTCTCTTCCTGGACAGTAAGTTACAACAAAATGAGGGACGGAGACTGTTACTGTGGGGTTGTTTACATGCAGCACCTAGCACATTATCTTCCTGGACAGTAAGTTACAACAAAATGAGGGACGGAGACTGTTACTGTGGGGTTGTTTACATGCAGAACCTAGCACATTATCTTCCTGGACAGTAAGTTACAACAAAATGAGGGACGGATACTGTTACTGTGGGGTTGTTTACATGCAGAACCTAGCACATTGTTTCCTGGACAGTAAGTCACAACAAAATGAGGGACGGAGACTGTTACTGTGGGGTTGTTTACATGCAGAACCTAGCACATTATCTTCCTGGACAGTAAGTTACAACAAAATGAGGGACGGATACTGTTACTGTGGGGTTGTTTACATGCAGAACCTAGCACATTGTTTCCTGGACAGTAAGTCACAACAAAATGAGGGACGAATACTGTTACTGTGGAGTTGTTTACATGCAGAACCTAGCACATTATCTTCCTGGACAGTAAGTTACAACAAAATGAGGGACGGATACTGTTACTGTGGGGTTGTTTACATGCAGAACCTAGCACATTATCTTCCTGGACAGTAAGTTACAACAAAATGAGGGACGGAGACTGTTACTGTGGAGTTGTTTACATGCAGAACCTAGCACATTATCTTCCTGGACAGTAAGTTACAACAAAATGAGGGACGGAGACTGTTACTGTGGGGTTGTTTACATGCAGAACCTAGCACATTATCTTCCTGGACAGTAAGTTACAACAAAATGAGGGACGGAGACTGTTACTGTGGAGTTGTTTACATGCAGAACCTAGCACATTATCTTCCTGGACAGTAAGTCACAACAAAATGAGGGACGGAGACTGTTACTGTGGGGTTGTTTACATGCAGAACCTAGCACATTATCTTCCTGGACAGTAAGTTACAACAAAATGAGGGACGAATACTGTTACTGTGGGGTTGTTTACATGCAGCACCTAGCACAATGTTTCCTGCGACAACTCCCTAACCAGTGTGTCCATCAGACACATCCATCCCTCTAGTGACGTCAGTCAGTGTATCTTACGATGCGCTATTTGTATCCTGTAGTGGCAGCCACGACTCTCTGAGACTACCAGCTCACCTTCACGATAAAGAGAGGGGAGTTATTAAATAAATACAGCAGTACTCACCTGGGAAGAGGATGGGAACAACAGTAGAGAAAGAAAACATAAAACAAGCAAGTGATCTCCACATCCACACCCAGGCCATCCGCATCATTAAGCTAGTGGGATAAGGACGAGGAAGGTAGAATTTAGAACATTAGTGTCCAACTCGTTCAACCCTTAAGGCCCTAGTGATATCTTTTTTATCGTATCTGACACCTTAGCTAAGTTAGAAGCGTCTACTGAGCTAAGGGTCTCTGGTTCGATTCCCGACATGGCTAAGAAAGGTATCATTGGTGAAATATGGGCTTACTCTTTCGCATTGATAAATTAACGGCTGGGGACTGGATGTTGTGCCTGTCCTAGTCTTAAGTTGGATTGAAAGGCATGTGAAGCTACGACAAGCCTAGCAAGCCAGTGGTGGAACATATATGGTTTGAATAAAAAACACTTACCCAGACCATAGTTTGGAGAGTGGAGATAGTAATGGATGTAAAAAATGCCATTTTTGACCGGGAGAGATATAAAATCTAGATCGGTGGCCTGTGCGACTGTAGGTGTAGACTCTTGTCCAATTAACCAAGCCCTGGTGACCGTTGGAATGATTCCCTTTCCGGGAGTCAAGCCCGGGACTCCTAGGTTCGTACTCAGGTGCAGTGAACACTATCTAACGGGGCCGGTTATTGAAAATACTAGGGGCCTTATAAATTTCAGTCAAATCCCAAATACACCATTTTATCTTTTCCTAAAAAAAATTATTTCAGAATGTTAAGAGGGGATTCAGCCCCCTTGTGACCTATCTATGGGTACCCATAATTGTAATACTATTTTAAGGTAACAATGTATTTAATTAGATAATTAGTATTTGTCTGATTACAAATTATTGAATTGTAATGTATATGTTATTAAAATATATAATAAATAATTGAAAATGTAATATTTTGTTCATTTTCTGAGGGGTGCGCTAATCAATTATCCAGAGACTGTAAGTCTCAGCTAACCTTGGAATATAGCAGTCTTAACCAACTACACTATGTCCATATCTTATAGGTTGCACCATGGTGTAAGGAGTTAAGGTAAGCTCGCTTCCGTTCAGAGAAAACGAAATATACATTTTGTTCAAGAAAATCTATACGTTGTCACAGAAATACATATTCCTAATAAAACATTTTTGGGAGAAGGGTAGGTGGTTGGGGTTGAAAAATCTAAATACCTCCTACTCTGTAGGTTAAGGTATGTCGAGGTATGAAATAATCCCGTGGATAGAAATGTTAAAGAGAAGTCAGCAGAGCTAATGAATCTTTCATGTCGAATTACAGTCGTTAATAATGGCTACCACTCTCTTGATGCACTCGAATAAGTTACAAAAACATAATAAATAAAACAGCATCCTTCTGCTTTGCGTGACATTTACAACTCTTACTTGTGTTGCAAACTAGGTTAAGTGCAGCATACGGTCGAGTAGTTCAATGGACGGCGTTGGAAGTGAAATCACTTTCGATGTGACGTCACTCAACAGAGATAAACGGGGATTTGAACAGAACGCGAGCAAAGGTTGATTTTTTTTTAAAAAGTTTTTATAAGAAAAAAAAAGTGGCTAAAATAAATCAAATATTGCTTTATAATAATATATTTAGTTTAATTTTAAACACAAATATCAACAGTTCTTAAAGATTTTTCAAGGGCATCGCGAAATTTGAACTAGACCGTTTCTTTTCGTTTAAAAAGTTTTTCATTAAATTTCACTATACTCAATATGACTTAAAAATGATTACAATTATTTAGAAATTCTAAAAAAAGAATTGAAATTTTCAAAAAAATGACTTTAAAATATTAATAAAAACTCGTAATAAATGCGCACGACTAAATCAAACAAAGACTTTACAAATTAATGTAAAACGCGATTAAAAGCCTTCATCAACTAAACATTTGTATTCTGCTAAATATGACATGATTTAAAAATATCTTCTTCATTATTAATATCTTCCCCCTCCCAACACAACTTTTTCCATCTTTCCAGCCTAGTTGCAGTCTCTCCAGGAATGTGTATTTTACAACAATAGACTACAGCAAACAAGATAACAAAGTTCATTGTCTACAGTCTACACTATCTTTTCATTCAGACAACTTTGTGTTAAAAAAAATGTATGTTTGAATATTTATGCAAATATAAAATATCAATAATTTTTAAAAATATATTTATTCAACGTGAATGCCTTATAATGACTCAAAAATATCTAAAAATGACTCAAAAATGCCTAAAAATGACTTTAAAATTATGCAAACCAAGTTACAAACTGACAAAAAAACTTATAAAATATACATTTCCAAAAAAAGAGGATCATGAACATAGTTTATTTACTCATGAGCATTGTACGTGGTGAATAAAAAAAAGATGACATGTCATCAAAATCCGGGCCATAGTTATGACAGATATTCAAAAACTTTGATAATTCTAAATATTAAAAAAAGTATCAACTTAAGTAATATTTTATTTGTTAAGACCAAAAAATTTCTCAATTTCTTTCCCACCGTAAGTTTCTCTGCTATGGTCAAATTGTCATATGAAGAACATTTTATAGTTTAGGAAATAAACGTATGAATACCAACATTGACAAAAAGTCACTAGATTTATCTCACAGGTGTAAAAAAAATTGTCACCTCTGGCCAACTGCAACATTTTTACTAACTTATGATTACGACTATTTAAGGTTCACTTTTTTAATTAATTATATCAGTACACTCCTCGTACAGTAACCAAAATACCCTCTTCTATGGGCATGTGGACAAAAGTGCCAGACTTATCTTGTCAGGCAATGGGCAGGCATGATATACTGAGGGTAGCTTCTTCTAAAATATTTTATACTAACCCTCCACGAAAAATGTGGGTACACTTTCTCTCAATTTTACCTTCCCCAGCCTTACCTTGTTAGTGAGGATATGCGGAAAATCCGAATGGGCAGTAAGACACCCTGAGTAAAAATATGACTTAGGACATTCGTAGGTCATAGTTACAAGTCATTTACTCAATCGAAGCATCATAATGTATGGTTGAGAGTTGAGACCAATGTAAAGAGAGTAGACAAGCAACGCCATTTAGAGTTGATTACGTCACCCAGTACAAAACAGTTATATTTTAATACTAAAACAGCCAAACATACATATTTTATTTGAATAAGTGTCCGTATAGCCCGAACGGGTAGTAAGACGTGGTGCTAATAATAATAATAATAATAATAATAATAATAATAATAATAATAATAGTTTGAATAAGTAGAGTAAAGACGTTAATTATACGTGGGTCTGGATTTTAAAGGTTTATTTATTATTTAACTTTGTGTATGTAATGCACTGGCTTTTGTACTGAGTGACGTCACAAGCTCCGATCCGATGTCTTCCTCAATCTGGCGCGCTACCTTCTATTCTTTTTTACATTGGTTGATACCTTGATTTGTGATTGATTATGGATTTAACTAGACAAAAAAGTTGTGTTTCGGTATTAAAAGTCGGTTAATAGAATGTCTATTTCGGCTAAAAATGGTAAAAATATAATTAACTTAAACTTAAGTGATATAATATGGCTATGTATGAATAGAAAAATTATGACTACATTTATCATGTTTATATTTAAAGTATTTGCTTTTGATCACAATATGAACGACATAATAGCCAAATCAAACACTTTTTTTTTTCTTTACCAATGTTCCTTGGTTGATGGAAATATTTTTTTATAGAATGGAAACTTTGATTAGTTATAGGCATTTTCCGGCAGTCTCGGAGGAAAAAACCAAACAAAAACGATTACGTCTCCTACTAAATGAAAAAATGTAATTTCTTATCATTCTTAATTCTTCATTAAAATCGACCTGTTTGACCATTATTTTTATATGAAAGGCCTTGTAGTCAATTTCGTGAAAAGATCAAATTTGGTTTTATTTCACGTGTTTGGAAATGATAAAATGAACTTTTAAAATATGTTGATGTTCATTTTAATGCGCTAGTAAAAGCTGGTAAAAATACGTCCCGCGATATTTGTGTCTCTCTACAACATAGCACATTGTATACGTCATCACTCAACCTGAAACAACACCCTACAACAGCCTCATAGGACTCTCGAGGGCCACACGCTGCAGATAGGCTGTGTGAGAGATAGAATTCAGTTTTTTATTTTAATGGTGGTAAAACTTCAAATAAATTTAAAAATATTAAATAGGTAGAAATTGAGAAAAATTGCTATGTATTTTTTTGTTTAAAAAATTATGTTTAATTTAACCTAATAATATAATTTTTCCTCCAAGTATTAAATAGGGTATAAAAGTATAAGGGCCTACGCCTTGGCTTTTTTTTAGAGTGCACTGATAGTATTGCTTAATTATGTTATTATATTTTAATACGTTTTATAATATAACTTTAATTTTAATTATTATTTATAAATAATGAAATTGTAACTGTTGCATATTTTCTAAATGTTGTACAAACAACGCTCGTACTAGGAAACAGTGCGTGAGACATTTTATAAAAACTCTTGAGATAATAATTATGCGAAAAGAAATAATACTATACATTGTTGCAGAAACATTTCACCAAGAGCAGAGATGAAATAATATTCAAATAGTGTCTTGTAATGTCTGGAAATACTATGCACCCTGAGTGCACACTTTAGTGCACCAGAAGCGTCTTGGATTAAAGTGTGCAAGTGTGTAGTGCGCCTCAGTGGCATTATACGGTCTAACGCGCTACTATCACACTAACCTAGACTAACAACCGCAATGAGATCAAGGTTCGAATCTCGGTCGGGTGTACTGAGCGTGGTTTTCCATTCTATCATGCAAAGGCGGGTGCACTTCCTCTAAATATAACCTTCTTAATCCCTAACTCATTAGTATAATAAGTACATAATGCGTATTAGCCAGAACGGGTAGTAAAACACAGCGATAAAAAAATTAAATTTTATTGATTTTAGCCTCAAAAATACGTGTTTGAATTACCAAAATCCTATTATAACATAGAAAGCACAAGTTTCAATAATAGTTACTTGTTGTTCCAATGTTTACCAAGAAAGTTGGTTGTTCCCACGGTAACATTTGACTTGTACTGAATTCAGTATTGAATTACGTACGTGACCGTGTGTAAAAGCTGTGTTGCAGAAAGACTGGTGGTCCTTTAAGATCAGCACACGGTGACCAACTTACCGCGTCGTGCAACACGACTGACCTACTGCAAGACAACAGCGCTCACTCGGAGATATCAGACACTACTCCACGTGCGGCTATGCACGAACTCGGGGAGAACTCAGCTGCTCACATTTCAACAACAAAACAAGCTTTTGTGTTGTCACACTACTGGCAAAAACTGTTATAATGGCTTCCATTGATTTAAACAGAATCAATTTCTGAGAAAAAAATTATTGTTTTCAAATAATCCGTTTGGTTTTTACTCATCCAGGCTATTCGCATATCTGGAGTAGGGATGTGGAAAGTATAATTTATAGGAAATGTAACCGCATTTACGTTTAAAATGAGAGTGGGAAATCATTTAGGACAAAACTATCATCAGTACATTCAACCGGGATATGATCCCCGCCCTTCTCGTCAGTGGAAATCCAGTCTATTGCTAGAGCCAATGCGAGTCTATTGGCTTAGACATTGCGACCACCGATACGCGTAACAAGAGAGATTGTTTTTAAAGAACTGTACAATTCAAGTAAGATGAAACATCTTTTTCTTTCTTTTTTTTTACCACCGCGTCTTTCTTCCCGTTAGGGTTATATGATTATCTACTGATTATTCTAATGGTTTTAGGGATTAGGAAGGTTATATTTAGAGGAAGTGTACCCGAATTTGCGTAGAGGGAGGGTGGTAGCCCATTTAGGAAAAATACACGCTCACTAAACTCAGTTGGGACTCGAATCCTAACTTCCCCAGCACCGATAAACCAAAGTGAGTTTGACATTTAGACCGCGTGTCTGTCTATTTATTATATATATATATATATATATATATATATATATATATATATATATATATATATATAATAAATCACATCATCTCTCACATCATATATATATATATATATATATGATGTGAAAGATGATGTGTCACCAACGATTGTTCAACGTCACATGATGTTCGTGAGTGAATTTATCAGAACTGGTTAAAAGATTGAACTTATCGTAATTAGACTGTAGATATGTGGAAATGTAGGCATCATGAGTTAAGGACAGTGTTTTTTTAAAAATTATTTGATCAAAACTTTTTAGGTCAAAAAGAAATTAAATATTTCTCCATTAGAAATATAAAGTTTAATTTTCTTCACATGGTGCCCTCAACAGTTGTTTATTATCTGTCAAGAGTGTTCTGGAATTTGATGACATTTTCTCTTAATTTAAATAGTTTGTCATCTAATGCCGCTATGTCTGTGATAGATAGTCAACAATTTGTTGAAATCACCACGTGAAGAAAATTAAACTATTTATCTATACTGGAGAATTACTTTATTTGTTTGGCAAAAAAAAGAGAAGGTTTTGCTATAAAAACTTCAAAAACACTGGTCTTAACTCTCGTTTCGTGACACCACCACCTTAAACAGTTTGGTTTGTGATTCCACTTATTACTAAGAGCACGGGCAACTGTGATAGGGGTGAAAAAGGTAGAATTTATAAGAAATGTAACCACAATTGTGTGTGAGGGGGTGGGGTGGAGCGGTAAGTCTTCTCTTTTTTCTCTTAGTTAGCACCGCGTCTTACTACCCGTTCGGGTTATACGCTTAAGTACTAATTACGCTAATGGATTAGGAATTGGGAGGGTTGAATTTAGAGGAAGTGAACCCGCATTTGCGTGGAGGGAGAGTGGAAAACCATTTAGGAAAAACCACCCCCAGTTCACCCGACCGAGATTCGAACCTCGATCTCCCCGTCCTCGGCGGTTGAGCTCAACACAACTAGCGCGTTAGCCAACTACGCCACCGAGGCGGGTAGCGGTAAGTCAAAGGACAGATTAAACATTCCGTATACACAAATTTAAGTAACAAAACAAGCTAATTAATTTATCATGAACAATTAATTGAAGCCTTAGGTTCAATAATTATAAAATAATTTGATATTAATTAGACAAGAGACCATTAACCTTGTGGAAAAATGTAAACAACTCTACACGAAAACACGACTTATCTTTGGTGTGTTTGATTTCTTAGTAGTGTTTTGTTTTCACATATATTTATATCTGGAAACGATACATGGTCAGGTTAAATATAGCCCGGGAATTTTGGATCAGTGCGCCAAAGGTACCAGGCCCGATTCCCGCGCTCAGATACCATTTCTCAACATATATTTGAAACATATTTGTGAACATAACACAACCCGTATATAAACGTACGTGGTATATTCTTACTGGATGTCCCATGTTCGAATCGTGACCGGATCAATATAAATATTGATAATTCTCGATACGCGTAAATATTTTTTATTTTATTTTTAGCACCACATCTTAATACGTGTTCAGGTTGTACAGATATATGATAATTAGTCTTATGAGGTAGGGGTGAGATAGTAAGAATTTTAGAGGTAATCTACCAGCATTTGCAAAATCACCCTCAGTAGACCCAACCAGGATTCAAACCTCAATCTTCCCGTCATCAACAGGCCAGTCCAACACAAGAGTGACTGTCACCTTAGACAATTCGGCCAGTAAAGCAGGTCGTTAATTATTATTGGACTCTGGACTTTATTGTCATATATTCGGGCGCCAGGAAGTTATGTATCCTATCCTCGTTTGTGATTAGGTTATTAATAATAAGATTTGGATGATTCGACATTGGTTAAGTTGAAATATTGGAAAGTTATAATCCACCTTAATTCCCTATGAAATTCCTATCAATGATAAAAAATAACGTTTAATTTCAATTTTAGAAGTAAATATTTGGATAACTACATTAGTTTTTTCGATTTTCTACTCATTTCAAACCTAATTTAAAAACGGTGGAACGCTGAGAGAAAGGGGGGGAGGGGGGGATATTCTTGAAGAAGTAAACAACCAACATATCTAAGAATCCTGTGAGGAAGAAGATATCACAAACATGCGAGCAGAAGAACCAATACCATCCGTTTCTGAAACACTTACATTTTACAATGATGGAAAACCTGAGAGGATTCACTGAATACCAACCAGACGTAGGCCTAGGTAAACGTGACCTTGAAGATGTTGTTAATTGTGTCAAGATAAGACAACTACAACAAACCAAGATCACTAATTTTTTCAAACGTAATGGCAAAAACGGATTTAAGTCTACAATTTTTGTATGTTTTTTTAAAATTTTTATATTTTGTGTTTACATTTTTCTTGTTTTTCCATGCATGTATGGATTGTGTATGTGGGTTTTATATAGCAGCATATAAATGATAATATATGTGTGATTATTTTTATGTAGCATATTTTAAGTTTATTGATTTATCGTGTACCAGCTGCCTAGATACTCATAAGTATGTAGGGTTTGAATTTTGAATATTTTAAATTTTTTAGTTATCTTTTTGTGTTCTAATTAAAAAAGTTATACTGCATTACATGTGAAATGGATATTATATTATTGACGCACTTTAGTTTGTTTATTGAGATACGTAATTGTGAATAGGATATTTAGAATAACTATTACTTTTTTTTTATCATTTATGACCCAAAGCTAGTTTGTGTACCTCTCACTGTTTAAATGCTCTTCCCGGCATGGATCGCGAGGTTCGTCCCAATCCCGTGAGCAGTCTTCCAGTAGCAAGTCTGTAGGATTTCTCTCCTCAAAAGAATCGTAACAAGGGCTACACTTTCACTAAATAAAACTAGCGTAACCAAGTGAATGGGGTGAATTTTTTAAAGGCAGTTCTTTCAAAAAGTTTGTTTTTTCTGTGTCACAGGGCAAATACATTGTTCTCCTGTCGATCTATCCTGCTAGTATAAGGTAGGGTGGAAACAATTAGATGATCCCTGTTGAGGAAAGTGATGGACAACCTGCTGAGGTTTATCTGACGTCCTGTGGAGATCACCAAGTGACATTATCTTCAAGAAATGAAAAAGTGTATTATGTAGTTTGCTTTTATCTAGCTAGGGAATATTTACTTTCCAAATAAATTGTTAGTTTTCAAGTTACTAATCGTCTAATAGTTTCACCCCACCCTGTATAAAGTGAGAAACATAGGCCAAAATATTCAACCTTGGGGACAAGAGTTCTATCAAATTTGATGACGTCACTAGCAGTTTTTTTTAGCACCACGTCATACTAAGAGGAAGAGAACCCGCATTTGCGTGGAGGTCAAGTGGAAAACCATTAGGGAAAACTACTCTCAGTGCAGCCAACCGGAATTGAACGATGATCTCCCCGTCATTGACAGTCAGTTTAACACGAGAGTAGCGCCTTAGACCACGTGGCCACCGAAGAAGGTAATAAATTTGTTAAGTTACACGTAGCAAATGATAGCTTTAATGTATTGCAAATGGTCCACTTTGTTGGCCGCATGGTCTAAGCCGTTACTCTCACAATAGACTAGACTTCCGAAGACGGAGAGATCGGGGTTCGATCTCGGTCGGATGTGCTGAGGGTGGTTTTTCCTAAACAGTTTTCCGCACTAGCTCCATGCAAATGCGGGTGCACTTCCTCTAAATTAAACCTTCCTAGCCCCTAAATAATTAGTGTAATTAGTACATAGGCTTATAACCCGAACGAACATGTAATAAATAATACGCGTTGCCAAGATATGTTCTACTGTATATTCAAGACCAAGGAGCCTCCACTAATTATGTTGACCATCTCTCTCATTAATTCCCAAACATTTACACTAATGGATACTAAAATAACTCATTAGTTAATTAAGTTGAATTCATTACAGTTATTATAAAGTGAAGTAATGATTGGTTTTACAGTTTGCTTATTTAACTATATAATTTATAAATAAAGGGTACCATTAGAATACGTCCTACAAAACAACAACCATGAGCAGATACAATTAACATCAATCCTCGGTCCCAGCACAGATTTATCTGATTGTCAAACCATTCCTTCACCTCTGACAAGTCGTGTATTAATCACAACTTGTGAATGTGAGGAATGCCAGGCCTCCACCGTGGTTCGGATTCCATGTTAAACTGTAGGTCCTCCATTTCATCTCACAATCACCCTACCATTACACATTAGCGTAAGTGCGTATAACCCGAACGGGTAGTAAGACGCGGTGTTAATAATAATAATAATAATAATAATAATAATAATATAATAATAATAATAATAATAATAATAATAATAATAATAATAATAATAATAATAATAATAATAATAATAATAATAATAATATAATAATAGCCTACAGTCCATTTTTCACAGGAAGAACCTTTTAGTAAATACAAACATGTTTTGTGGTCAGTATTGATAACAATTTATTATTTTATGAGTATTGATATTGACTATCGAAAGGGACATCTGCAGATTACATGACTTGGCGTATGAATACCTGAAAATAGCTTCAGTAAAGTTTCTGTTAACGCGTTACTCTCACAGTAGACTAGATTGCCGTTGATGGGGAGATCGAGGCTCGAATCTCGGGTGGGTTGTTCTGAGGGTGGTTGTTTTTTTTACAAAATGATGGATTAAATAGCAAAGCTACGGTATTGTTTTGTTAGTTACGGCTATAGTCGTATCTAGAGATTATATTATCTGAATTGAAAAATGACACCTGGACACGAACATCAAACCCGGGCTTCGACCTTTGGCTTTATACCTTAAAATATGAGTGAAGAATGGCCCTTGGCACGGGACGATTCCTGGATAGCTCAGTGGTTAGAGTATTGACGTGCTAAGTCAAAGGTCCCGGGTTCAATTCCCGTGCCCAGGTGTCATTTTCCAATATAAAGAATATTTTCCAAAATGGTTTTCCACTCTCCTTTCACGCAAATGTGGGTACACTTCCTATAAATATAACCTTCCTATTCCCTGGCACATTAAAGTAAATTAATACCTAAGCGTACAACCCTAACGGGTAGTAAGACGCGGGACTAACAAAAAAACTTTCTGTCAGATAAGGCGCTTTCTATGAAAATCGGACTGTAGTGGTTCGCTGAAAATTATCGAAAGAGTTTTATTGGGCATTAAAAGTTCCATTATAATAAACCCTCATTCAACTTTCTAGCGTAAAGCTCTAAACTTTCGGGAGCTTTTTGAACTTTCTATGTTGTACTGAAACTTATGTTTTTCCTTGGCGACGAGAGCTCTAAAATTACCCTCTTCCGACTCCTCTCTTTGCACCGTCCTACACCTTAGATAAGTTGGTAGTACGTCTACTCACTGAGCTAAGGGTCACGGGTCCGATTCTCGACATGACCAAAAAAATTATCATATTTGGAATTGAGGATTTCCATTTTCACAGGGCTGAATCAACGGCTGAAGGACTCATTGTTGTATCTGTTTTAGAATTAAGTTAGTGTGTAGGTCGTGTGCTGATATAATAATTGGTTTAAAAAGTGCATGTTTATTTCCACAAATACAAATTTAAAATAAATGGTACGGAACCTCACACGGACTTTCCCGCTCCATTGTTTAAAAATGGAGATATTTACTCAAAACTCGTAATATATGTGAAACAAAATAATACAATATACTAGCAAACCCTAACACAAATTACGCTATACTTACGTAAAACTATTTTGACTCCAAGTTTTAAATTTTATAATTTTATTTTTAAAGAATTAAAGTCCTCACTAGTATATTTGGACCAATAAAAAAGATCGATATTGGGTCGACAAGGGTCAAAACTTCGTATTAAAATTTCGAATTCTGTTTAAAATTTTCAAAATGTTATTTTGGGTTGCACAGGTCATCACATTGCTATTAAATTCTTCATTTATAAATTTTGACCAATAACAAAGGTAAATATTGACTGTTGAGTCCAAAATGGAGATAGATCATTGGTGTACAAACATTTCCCCTAAGAGGTTAAAGGAAAAAAACTATCAACTTTTTGAGAAACTTACTTATTTAATTACTCTATGGCATTAGAAAATTATTGCGTTAAAACTTAAGCAGTATCTTTATACAACTAAAGCTCACATAATTTTACTAACATATTTGCCAATATCTCTGAACCTATTGGTTTTATGAAAATGTATTTTATTTTATTTTTTTTATTTTTAATAGTACTACAATTTTGCAATGATAAGCTATTTACTATCTCAAATAGTTGTGGATATTTGGAAATTTCACCTTCTATAAAGTAACCTAAAAGTAATTTCCATGGGAAAATGCCATTTTATTTATAATCTTAATCAACGCCTAAATACAAATTTTAATCAAAATCGTTATAGCCGATTCTTATAAAAACGATCTTTTCTCTTTTCACCCTTATGGAAACTACTCTTAATTTTAGGGCTAGATATTCAATTTCAAAAATCCCTCGAGGCAACCCTATGAAAATCCTAGATACCAAGTTTTAGCCCTATCGATAAAATAGTTTAGGCTCTAGTCGGAGGTACAGACAGACGCCATTGCGAAAACCACTTTTTTGGTTTCAGGGGGTCATGAAACGTTGACATTCATCAAAATCTCGAGTTCGATTTTTTTGACGATCACAATTATGTGACTTCTGACAGTCAACATTTAGGTATATACATAAATTTTGACTGTCAGAAGTGACAGCTGCTAAACACATGTTTTTTACAGATCATATGGTTCGGCGTAGGGATACATAATTTGGTCTGGTAGCTTTTCAAAGCCGTCAGATGTCAGCTGTGAGCTGTCAGTCAGCACCAAAGAAGCCATGAGGCTACTGTAGTTTATAAGATAGAGTCACAGTGTAATAAGTCAACTGGGTTTGATCATACAGAGTAAACTGAGTATACATGTTTTTACTTTCTCTCGACTCTTCGGCTCGGGTAGAGAATGTATTGTGATTGTAAAAAAAAAAATCTAACTTGAAATGTAGATAAATGTAGATGTTTCATGACCCCTGATACTGAAAAAGTGATTTTCACGATGCCGTTTGCTGTGTGTCTATCTATCTGTGTCTGTATATCGGCCTGGATCCGAAACAATAGTTTACCATTGTTAGGTTGTAGTAGCCTACTTTTAAAAATAAAAATATTTTAATTGAAATATATTATAAAAAAAACAATAGTTTCTGAGCCAAAAGCAAATATATGTATCTTTAATTTAGATCTTTTAAATATAAAATAATTGATTGATATGCTCTTTGGTGGACAGAGATGTTCCTCTTTTCTCAATGTTTCTGTATCAGTGTATATTATTTCATTTATACTCTCCGGTGGAGTGTTTCTACAACAATGTACACAGTAATATTTTGTTTCACAACTCTTACGAGCTTTTAATGATTTCTTTATTTTAAAATAAAGAGAAAGAAAGTCTGTGCGGTGCACCGTACTATTTATTTACTAAATACTAACACAATAAATACATTTGTTTTAATATTCAAAAAATATACTATTAAAAAAAGGAATAACTAAAATAAACTTAAAATTTACCGAAGCCTTTCAAAATTACTAGCGAACTTTTATTGGACGGATGTGATGGGGCCCCCTGACTGGATCTTCACGACCCCCTGAGGGGCTGAGACCCCCGGTTTTATGTACACTGCTTCTAGGATCTCAAGTTCAGTACCAAGCTAGGATATTAAAGTTTGAGTACATGATCCAACACACTATTTTAAAACTATAAACTAATGTCAGTACCGGTGAATTCAATTATCTAATCTGGGGGAGTTGGACGGAGAAGGGGAGTTTTAAGTGAGAGTACCTGCATTCGTCTGGCCAGAGGAAGAAATACCCCTTATGAGTAAATAGTGTCCATAGTGCTCCAAGTCGGGATTGAACCTTCTGACCTCAAAAGTTTGAATCAGATGTGCAAACAACTATAATGAACGGACCTGTACGATGGATTACAAATTAATATAATAGAAAATAAATTGGGAATAGATCTTAAAAATTATAAATGGGGGCGAAAATAGATTTGCGTGTGTGATAGCATCATTTGTTGACCTTGACATAAAAGTTTAAGTGGTTTGTTCACTTTATTTTTAGCTTGACCCTCCCAAGTCTATTCATAAAAAAAAGTTTTCTGGCTTTTGTTTATTACGACAAAAGGGTCATTGCTTCAGCCTCAGACTCCAATGAATCTATCCATAGGCCGATCTGAAAACAATGAATTCTCAAGGTTTCAGGAAAAGAATGTCTGTTTGTCCCTTCGAATGTCTGTATGTCCCTCTGAATGTCTGTCTGTCCCTATGAATGTCTGTTTGTCCCTCTGAATATCTGTTTGTCCCTCTAAATGTCTGTATGTTCTTCTGAATGTCTGTATGTCCCTCTGAATGTCTGTTTGTCCCTCTAAATGTATGTATGTCCCTCTGAATGTCTGTTTGTCCCTCTGAATGTCTGTATGTCCCTCTAAATGTCTGTATGTCCCTCTGAAAGTCTGTATGTCCCTCTGAATGTCTGTTTGTCCCTCTGAATGTCTGTCTGTCCCTCTGAATGTCTGTCTGTCCCTCTGAATGACTGTTTGTCCCTCTGAATGTCTGTCTGTCCCTCTAAATGTCTGTATGTTCTTCTGAATGTCTGTATGTCCCTCTGAATGTCTGTTTGTCCCTCTAAATGTATGTATGTCCCTCTGAATGTCTGTTTGTCCCTCTGAATGTCTGTATGTCCCTCTGAATGTCTGTCTCTCCCTCTGAATGTGTGTATGTATGTCCCTCTGAATGTCTATCTGTCCCTCTGAATGTCTGTTTGTCCCTCTGAATGTCTGTTTGTCCCTCTGAATGTCTGTTTGTCCCTCTGAATGTCTGTCTGTCCCTCTGAATGTCTGTCTGTCCCTCTGAATGTCTGTTTGTCCCTCTAAATGTCTGTATGTCCTTCTGAATGTCTGTATGTCCCTCTGAATGTCTGTTTGTCCCTCTGAATGTCTGTTTGTCCTTCTGAATGTCTGTCTGTCCCTCTGAATGTGTGTATGTCCTTCTGAATGTCTGTCTGTCCTTCTGAATGTCTGTTTGTCCCTCTGAATGTCTGTTTGTCCTTCTGAATGTCTGTCTGTCCTTCTGAATGTCTGTCTGTCCCTCTAAATGTCTGTATGTCCTTCTGAATGTCTGTATGTCCCTCTGAATGTCTGTTTGTCCCTCTGAATGTCTGTTTGTCCTTCTGAATGTCTGTCTGTCCCTCTGAATGTGTGTATGTCCTTCTGAATGTCTGTCTGTCCTTCTGAATGTCTGTTTGTCCCTCTGAATGTCTGTTTGTCCTTCTGAATGTCTGTCTGTCCTTCTGAATGTCTGTCTGTCCCTCTGAATGTCTGTCTGTCCCTCTGAATGTCTGTTTGTCCCTCTGAATGTCTGTTTGTCCTTCTGAATGTCTGTTTGTCCCTCTGAATGTCTGTTTGTCCTTCTGAATGTCTGTCTGTCCTTCTGAATGTCTGTCTGTCCCTCTAAATGTCTGTATGTCCTTCTGAATGTCTGTATGTCCCTCTGAATTTCTGTCTGTCCCTCTGAATGTCAGTCTGTCCCTCTGAATGTCAGTCTGTCCCTCTGAATGTGTGTATGTATGTATGTCCCTCTTAATGCCTGTCTGTTCAAATTCCTGATTTTTTCGGGGAGATTTTTACTTGAACCGTTGAACGCGTGGTACCTCTATAAACATTTCAAATTAGTTTTATATATTGTGAGCGTACCGACATCTAAATTATTGTAGAGACAGTATTTTCTCAAATGAATCTAAAATGAAAAACAAAAGTTGTTTGTACGATGTAACTGATATGTCTTGTAACGTGTTTTACAAATACACAAATGAAGAGAAGAGCATTCTTGCGCACAGGAGAGCATCTGCAAAGTATAAGTGAAAATTATATAATTTTTATTTTGTCACCGAGTTTTACTACCCGTTCAATACGCTAAGTGATAATTATGCTAATAGTTTTTTTATGAATTAGGAAGGTTATATTTATAAAAAGTGTATCCATATTTTCATGGAGAGAAAGTGATAAACCATTTTGGAAAAACCATCCTCAGTACACCTGACCGAGATTCGAACCTTGATCTCCCCGTCATTGTCAGTTTAGTATAGTGCGAGATTAGCGCGTTACACCACTTTGTCACCGAAACGGGTGCGAAAATTATAAAAAAATTTATTAATAATTAATGGTTTTTATTATTTTTAGTTAACTTAATTACTATGACATATAAAAATAAAAACTGTATTGTATTTATTTGTATTTTTTCATAATCCCATTCTTTTAACTTTACCAATCCTGATCTAGATTCAAGAAAATAAAAATCTGTCGAAACTGCACTGCAGGTCCTCGACCAGGACTCGATCCAGGACATCCCAGGTCAGTATACAGACGCCACGTCGTCCAACCTAAGCTTTATTAACTGATACTTAATTTAAAACCCCTCCAACAGCACTAATGTCATACGGAATTTCTCAATTAAGTTAATTACCTTCTTCCTGGATCGGTTTGATATTCATATTCGTCCATTCCCGTAGATAAATGGCAAAAAAATAAGAGCTGCAGGTGTAAACATACTCTAGTTTGAACCCAGGTGGATGCGCTTTCAGAGAAAATGTGGGTGCAGTTCCTTTCAAATATTATCTTACTCTTAACTACTATATTGGTATAAATCGACGACTGAAAGTATTATTATTGTTTGGTGTAGCTCAATTTTGGAGAGTAACTTATTTAGATATTTAAAATTTAATCAATTTTTAATTGATATTTGATTAAATCATTTTTAATAACTGTTTAGTATATTCTACTAAAAATGCAGATTATAATTAATTAATTCAAACTGATTTGTTCAGTGTTTTAAAAATCTCTTTCGACTTCCCTCATAATTTTTCAAATGATAATACTTGGGGCTGTCGAAATATGTGGATAAGCTGGACGGGCAGTAAGATGCAAATTTAAGAAAGCACTAATCAAAAAGAGGTGGTAGGGTGCAATATCGGATCACTCAGGTCGATGAACTCTCTGTCTATACCACCTCAAGTTGGACAATCCCCCCACCCCTTCCTCCCATTACGGTAGATGAGGGTGAACAGCCTACAGGAATAATCATAAGTACAGCTGCAGTCTTGTACAGTCGCGATAACAAAAAGTGGCCAGTCTACAATAGGACTGATATGTATCAGTGGTCGTGTGGCCTGACGGAAGTTATACCTCAATCTTCAAAATAAATGACAGCTTTTAAACATGTTCAGATTATATCTCTTATTTTGACATTGTGTGTTAGTTAGTCAGCCTACTTTCGCGTTTAGTATCACAATTTAAACCAATAAAGGATTAGAATTTAAACATAGTTTAAGATTTGGTTACTATTCCTAAAAATAACAAAGCTACTTTATAGATTCCTCGTGAGGAAAACGGGTTCATCAACTAGTTTAATAATATTTCAGTGAAGGTAAACAATTCAAGGTCGAGTGGAAGGATATGCTAGAAAAGGGAAATGATTATAAAGGGTCTTTTTTAAAATATAAAAACAACTTTTTGGTCAAAATAACTCAAATATTGCTCCAGTAAAAACATATAGTTTAATTTTATTCACATGGTGATATCAACAGTTGTTGAATATCTGTCATGAGCATAGCGACATTATATGAGAAACTTTTTTTAAATGAAGAGAAAAAGTTGTCATTAAATTCCAGGACACCCTTCACAGATATTCAACAATTACTGTTGATGTCACCATGTGAAGAAAATTAAACTCTAATATGTTTCTATTGGAACAATATTTTATTAATTTTGGCTACAAAAAATGTTTTAATATAAAAACTGCAAAAAACACTGTCCTTTTCTCGCGTCTCCTACAATTCCACCTTAAGTTTATTTTACTACAGCCACTTTTCACGGTGTCATCTTAAATCGTTAATTGTTATTATATCCTAGTCACTATAATTTGGAATGGATGTTTACAACCGACTTGTGGTTTATTATCAAGTTTGGTAAGGTGCTTTTTGAGCATATTTTTACTGGGTTTCGGGTGTATGCAATGATAAATGTGTGCCAATTTCAAAATAGCAAAAACACTGCTAGAAAAAAGTTTTATCATAATAAAACTTCAATGTTGTTAATGAGCTCATTTGTATCAGATTATTTAATAGCTTTTTAAATAGTAAGATGGGGTTTCCCCTTTGGCGATACAACTATAGTATTATATTGAAATAAACTATTCGACAGATATGTTTAGTACCAATGGATCATTCAGCAGCAAGTTGCAGGTACATTTAAATTTTTGTATTTGAGGGTGGTGGTTTGTTCAAATGGAAATTGGTTGTTAAAATATATATTAGTGCAATTTAATTTTAATGCAACTTTCTTTTATCCAGTCCTTTTTATTTTTCTGAAATTTATTGACTACAGGAAATATTAATGAAAAGCGAATTTAAATAAGTCAAAGTGGTTTACATTACTTTATTTCTGACCTGTCCAAATAATGTTGGCAACCAAATAAAAATTAATGGTGCGGTGCACTATACAAACTTTCCCTCTCCTTTACCTAAAAATGGAAATATAGATTATACTTAAAACTCGTAAGATATGTGAAACGAAATAATATACATTGTTGCAGAAATATAATGTAAAAAATAGCATCACATTTCATCAAAGAGCTGAAATGAAATAATATACATTTTTACAAAAACATATTGAGAAAAAAAGGACCGACATTAATGGCCAACAATCATAACAATCATCTCCACACTTCAAGACCTCCATTAAAAATATATATATATACTTGTCATAGATCGTAAATTAGTGGTATTATAAAAAAAATAACTCAAATCGGAGTTTTAATTTTAATTTTAATGGTCCTACAACTTTACAATTATATAATGTTACATTTTATCCCAAAGAGCTACGGAGATATCAAAATTTGAGATATCTGTTTATTTAAAATACCCTAAAAGTCGTTTTCCCGGGAAAATGAGGCACCATTTTGTTTATAATGTCAAACAGTGCCAATATACTAATTTTAATCAAAATTGTTAAAGCCCGTACGTAAACTACCCTTACTTTTAGGGTTAGCCCGATCAGTAAAATGGTTTCGGCTCCAGGCAGAGGTACAGACACACAGACAGAAGACAGACAGACGGCATCACGAAAACAGCTTTTTATGACTCGACATCCATCAAAATTTAGAAATTGATTTTGTTTACGATCATAATAAACCCTCTCCCCATGGGGTCGAGGTAAAGTAAATATTATTTTATGCACATGCTAAAACTGGTGTTGATTAATTATTCTACTGTTATATTCCAACAAAGTGCTGAGATAGCTATCAACGGCAACAGAAGCCCCACGAGCTACCGTGGCTGTGTTCACAGATAGATAGATAGATAGATAGATAGATAGATAGATAGATAGATAGATCCGATGATTGTACAAGTCTAAGTGAACTCGGCCTTGAGAAGTGATTTAAAAAGGGGTCTAGGTAAATTTTTCGAAAACAAGTTATTCGAAAATCAATTTATCGAAATCAATTCACCGAATACAAAATCATCGAAAGTAATTTTGTCAAAAATAAATTTTTCGAACCATCAATTTTCCGAATGATATGTTTGTCGAAACCACATTTTTCGACAATCAATTGCCCGAAAATCAATTTCCCGAAGTTAATATACCAGAAATCAATTGTTCGACAGTCAAATAATCGAAAAAGAATTTTTCGAACAGTCAATTTTTTGAAAAATCAATTTTGCGAATTGCAATTTTTTTTAATCATATTAGCGAACTGCGAATTTTCCGGAAGCTATTTTATCGAGGACTGGGAATCAACTACCCCTACCCTAACCCCCCTATAGGGATGATTACCACTAACCTAACCTAACCTAACCTAACATAATATAACCTAGCCTAACCTAAGCTAACCTAACCTAAGCTAGAATTTTATTATACTTCGAACCTATCGTTCGAAAAAATTATTTTCTAAAACTTCCTTTTTGAAACATTTATTTTGAAAAACAGATTTGAGGTAAATTCATTTTCGAAAAAGAAGTTTTCGAAAAACTCCTCTTTCGAAAAATTTCTAGATCAAAAAGTTGGTTTTTGAAAAACTGCATTTCGAAAAATTTATTTCCGAAAAAATTATTTCGAAAAATTTATTTTCGCCTGATTGATTTTCGAAAAATATGTTTTTCGAAAAACTATTAGTTCGAAAAATTGATATTCGGTAAACTCGCCGACTACCTTTAAAAAGATCCAGTGTATATCAGCGGAATAGCATTGGAACACTAAGCCAAAGGTCAAAGATCTCATATTTGAGATTTGAGAAACAAATTTAGGTAATGATTTAATGTTTAGACCAGTGCTGCTTAAATTTTTTAGAACCGTGACCCAATTTTCAAAACGACAAGCTTTCGTGACCCACCAAAAATTGACCCTATTCAATGGCCGAATGGTCTAAGGCGTCACTTTAGTGTTAGACTGGCCTGCTGAAGACGGGAAGGTTGGGGCTCGAATATCAGTTGGGTCTACGGATGGTAGTTTTTCCTAAATGGTTTCCCAAACTCCTTACACGCAAATGTGGAGAGACTACCTCTAAAATGATTCCATCCTCACCCCTACCCTATTATAGTAATGATCATAAATGCTTATAATATCAACAGGTAGTAAGACGCGGCGATTAAAAAAAAAATTGGCTCGCAACCTTAAGTTTATTAACTAATAGTCTAAACTCAGGACTGGCAACTTTTTTGGGCCCCAATCAACTAATGAACTTAACAACTTAGTCATTAAAGGCAATATTTCCTCAAATACTTAGCCTACCTTCTAGAAAATAATGTAGAGTAAATAAATGTACAATTTCATATAAAACTATTTAAACCTCCTACAATATTACCCATAATGACCGGTTAAGGTGATTTTGTCACATTCAAATATCATTTGAACACACAATAACATTAGTATGGTTCAAGTTTTGTCTCCAAAACATTAATAAAACAAATCCTTTGGTATAAAACAGTTCCCTTCCTAATTTTCAAAAGGTCAAGGGGGCAGGGGAGCTGGAAACCCCTGCTTATCACGATATTTACCATTCTACACGGGTTTGTTCTGCCATCTATGAGGTGCTTGAGTTGGGTGTGTAGTATGAAATATTAATGAGGATTCAGCCGAAAAACAAGAGCAGAACTGAAATGTGGTCACGAGCTCCAAACCGATCACAATAAATCAGCGTAAAGGTCCCTTCTCAGCTCGATGTGCGCTTCTCCATAAAATCAAGTTTCAAAACTAACCGGCTTAGTAAGTGCATGCAGCTTCAAATTGAAATACAAGCAGACAACTGTGTCTATAGTTGTGAAATGATTTGCAATAGCTTGTTAGTTAAAAATCGGGTGCGTGTTTCTCAAATCTATGTTGATTTGTTTCACCACAAAACACGATAATTAGAAAACATCCATCATGATAAAAATCTAGGGGATATATTTACACATTAGAAATTAAATATATTGAAAACAATTTTTTAAGTTAGTGTTGCAATGCATCATGGATCAACATAAATTTCTACTTGTGTGTGAATTATTGCGACACTCAAGCAAATTTTGCGCTCAATTTTCAGTGAAAGTGGGAATCAAGCTTGAGTCACATTGTCCTAGATTAAGTCACCTTGTAGGTCATGCTAAAACAACCCAAATATAAAATAACCAGGTCTCGGACCTTGATTACTTACGAACGATCAAAAAATGAATTATAAAATCACCCAAAAGTTCTAAAAAGTTACTTCAAATTCACAACAACGAAAAATACCTAAGAATATGAACAAAAACTCGTAATAAATGCACAAGAATAAATCCAACGCGTGCTTTGCAAATTATTATTATTATTATTATTATTATTATTATTATTATTATTATTATCATCATCATCACCACCACGTGTTACTCTAACCGTTCGGGTTATACGCACTTACGCTAATGTGCAATGGTAGGGTGAATGTGAGATGAAATGGAGGACCTACAGTTTAACGTGGAATCCGAACCACGGCGGAGGCCTGGCATTCCTCACATTCACAAGTTGTGATTAATACACGTCTTGTCAGAGGTAAAGGAAGGCTTCTTTACAAACTAAAACTTAAAACATACATATGCAATTAAAAGCCTGCAACAACTAAACTCTCGCATTCTGCTAGAAACTAACCCGTTTCGGTGGCCCGGTGGTCTAACGCGCTACTCTCGCAGTAGACTAAACTACCGAAGATGGAAAGATAAGATTAGAATATAGATCGGGTGCACTGAGGGTGGTTTTTACCAAAATGGTTTTTCACTCTTTCCACGCAAATGCGGGTACACTTCCTCTGAATTATAAGCTTCCTAATGCCTTAAACCATGAACGTAATTAGTACATAAGTGTATAACCCAAACGGGTAGTAGTAATACGTGGTGCTAGTAATAATAATACTAAATATAACGTGATTTTCAAATATCTGCTTCCAAAGTAATAGTTACACCTTCGCCCGAACGGATAATATTACGCGGTGCTAAGTATTATTAATAGTTACCCCCTCCCAAAGCAACCCTCTATATCCTAGTTACGCTGTATCACCAGGAATGTGTATTTTACAACCATAAACTAAAAGCAAAGAGGATACAAAGTTCGTTGACTAAATTATCTTCTCATTCTGACAAATGTGTGTTCAAAAAAAAATTTGTTTAAATATTTATGCATTTATACAATAGTGATTGTTAAAAAAAAACTTAAATCAAAATAAATACATAAAATCCATTCGAAAATGCCTAGAAATGACCCAAAATGGATGCAAACCAAGAAAATGTGACCTTAAAAATCAAAAATGACAAAAAATGAGCTATAAAAACCGTTTCCCCCACCAGGGGATCATGAACAATATTTATGTACACATGAGCATTGTCTGTGATGCACAAAAAAAACCCAACCAATGACAAGTTATCAAAATCCGGGTGTTGGTTATAACCACATAACCAGTAGTGATACTCACGTTCCCCGGTAGATTAGCCCAAGACTATCCCTGGATCCTCCGCGGCTGACGAGAGTGTCTAGTGAAGAGAGCTAAGAACTAGGATCGAACTGCGAACCTCTGGTGGAAAAACCCAACCTTCACCGAGAGAGTCTTCTCTCCAACTAGGACCGAACCACACCACCGCGTGTCGAAAGTAGCAGTGGTGGTGGTGGTGGGACTTTTCCGCCGGTCCAATGGAAAGTGTCGGCATAATGTTTCTTTCTCTGTCCGAGTTGACCTACAAACTGGATGACGGGTCGCTAGACCTGGTGGACGAACTTTCGTGATGGAGAGGGGGGGGGGGGGATAGTTGCACAGGGGGCCATATCCACCGAGGAAAGGGAAAACCGTGGGGGATTTATTAAAATTAGGTATTAACATTGTCTGCAAAACATTGACGCTTTATAGTAAAAAGTTAGCTTTTTTTTATTTTTTACAAATCAATTTAATAACTAAAGCCACTGAAATAAAATAATTCAAACACTAAAAAAATATTTCAAACAAAATTTGTATTCCTAACCACCAATAAAAATGATTACTATTTGTAAACTACACTCTCGCAATAGACTTAGATTGCTGATGAGAGGTAGTACGGGAGATTCCCGGTCAGATGGGCTGAGAGTGTTATTTACTAAATGGGTTAACTTTCTATCTCTCCACTTAAATGCAGGTACACTTCCTCTAAAGTCTACCTTACTCATCCCTAACACATTTAGTAATTAGTATATATATGCAAATAGCCCGAACAGGTAGTAAGGCGCGGTGATCAATAAAGAAAAGTAAATTAAACAAAGATTGTTTGGTTGGTCGGTTCGAGTTCAGTAGTTGGAACAATCGCAATTTTTCGAAAAGTGTTTATGTAACCCTAACGGTGGTGGATCTAGGGGGTGGGCGATTCGGGTAATACCTCCCCCCTTTCCTCAATTCAAAAATAATCAAAAATATTGAAACCTATACCCTAATGTTATAAAGAGTTGTCTCCATTATACCGAGTACGGCAATGACGACTTTCAGGTCTTCTAATACAACATCGCCATCATGACGTTCCAGTAGGAAGTGAACAAGGTTGGTAACAGTTTCGCAAACAACGGTAGTTTCCTAATAAAATTTGTTTCTTAGTAGGTACTACTTAAATTAGACAGTAATTAGATTACTAGGTTGATAACCAAGTATTTGTATTTTAATTTTTTTTTCATTTTTCTGATATATTTAACGATCACTTTCTGACCCGAGTGATTATATCAGCACAAGACTTATATACTAAATTATAGAACATACACAACATCCAGCCCCCAGACGTTAATTCATTACTGTGAAAGGGTAACCCCACATTTCACTAATGATAAATTTTTCGATTATACTGGGAATCGAACCCAAAACCCCTGGTTTAATATTTAGTGCTTAGCTTAGTACTTAGTACCTAGTGCTACCAGCTGAGCTAAGGTGTCGGACAAGTATTTGTATTAAAAAACATAATTTTTCTATTAATACTAAAACATTTTAGGCACATTATACAAATTGTGTTTTTTTCCTACAAGTTTTATTATTATTAGTTAAAATTATTTAGTAAACAAGGCAAGCTTATTATTCTTAGTTAAAATATTAGATTGTTGTTTGAAGAGTTAATAAAAACCACCCCCCACCCCCACCGATAACCATCCCTGGTCCGCCCTTAACCCCTAACCCCCCTCACCACTCAGGCTACGGTCTTGGTGGCTCTCTTCCCCAGAAAGTGAACCCTAGAAACATGCCTGGATGGTAAATACAAAATTAGGTAATAGAGACCTAGCCAAGGGGAGGGGGGTGGAAAGCTACTCCCCCAACAGAACAAGAATATTATAGTATATTCATGTATTTCCTCCTTACTGTCCTGGATAGTTAGTTGCCTATTGGAATATTGTTACATTCATAACCCTTATCAATTATGTTTTTTTTAATCTTTAAATTTCTTCAAGGAGCATTTTATGCGAAAAATAAATATTGCCATCTCTTGTTGGGGGACGTCCCTACGAAATACCGAAAGCAGAAATACCCCTTCCCCCGCCCAAAGAAAATACTAGACCCACATCAATTCTTTATTAGTACGGCTATGTCTCATCAAACGCACCAGAGCAGGTATCTGAAGTAGGATTTTGGTGGGAAGAGCCTTCTGAAAGCCCTTTTCCCTTAAAATATATTGTTAAGGATAAAAGGCTTTTTACCGCTCCCGTGCTGCTCTAACACGTCAGGTGAAAGTGAAAAAAGGTTAAAAGAGTTGTTCAGATTAGAGAATGAAAGTGATGTTGAGCTAACGAGTGAGTCATTCCCACCGTTAACGGTCCCCGTAGTGAGAACACGACAGAGAAGTTATTTATATGTAGAATTGGGAGCAAATTATGGATTGAAAATAAATATATAACTAGCCTATTTTATTCTCACTATCCACTACGTTCAATAGTAGTGTCTGCCATTTGTGAGCTTACTTGAGAGGATTAAAATAAACATTGTTGGAAATGCCCAACAATATGTTTCATTGAAATGACTTGGCCAGAGTTGTTTTATAGATACCGCGTCTTAGTAACCATTTGGCTTACACAAAAATGAACTAATTATGCTAATGTGTAAGATACGAGCTAGGTAAGTAGAAGAAGAGTACCAGCAATTGTGTGGAGTGAAATTGTAAAACCAGTTGGGATAAACCACCATCAAAACACCCCAACAGAATTTGGAAAAAAAATTCCCCGTCATCGGCAGTCTATACTAGATAAATAGCTAGCATCTCACACTACCCTTAGTCCTGGTACAGTAGATTGCAATAATCTCACACTGTCCTTAGTCCTGGTACAGTAGATTGCAATAATCTCACACTGTCCATAGTCCTGGTACAGTAGATTGCAATAATCTCACACTGACCTTAGTCCTGGTACAGTAGATTGCAATAATCTCACACTGTCCTTAGTCCTGGTACAGTAGATTGCAATAATCTCACACTGCCCTTAGTCCTGGTACAGTAGATTGCAATAATCTCACACTGCCCTTAGTCCTGGTACAGTAGATTGCAGTAATCTCACACTGTCCTTAGTCCTGGTACAGTAGATTGCAGTAATCTCACACTGCCCTTAGTCCTGGTACAGTAGATTGCAGTAATCTCACACTACCCTTAGTCCTGGTACAGTAGATTGCAATAATCTCACACTGCCCTTAGTCCTGGTACAGTAGATTGCAATAATCTCACACTGTCCTTAGTCCTGGTACAGTAGATTGCAATAATCTCACACTGTCCTTAGTCCTGGTCCAGTAGATTGCAGTAATCTCACACTGCCCTTAGTCCTGGTACAGTAGATTGCAGTAATCTCACACTGCCCCTAGCCCTGGTACAGTAGATTGCAGTAATCTCACACTGCCCTTAGTCCTGGTACAGTAGATTGCAGTAATCTCACACTGCCCCTAGCCCTGGTACAGTAGATTGCAATAATCTCACACTGTCCTTAGTCCTGGTCCAGTAGATTGCAGTAATTTCACACTGTCCTTAGTCCTGGTACAGTAGATTGCAGTAATCTCACACTGCCCTTAGTCCTGGTACAGTAGATTGCAGTAATCTCACACTGCCCCTAGCCCTGGTACAGTAGATTGCAATAATCTCACACTGCCCTTAATCCTGGTACAGTAGATTGCAGTAATCTCACACTGCCCCTAGTCCTGGTACAGTAGATTGCAATAATCTCACACTGCCCTTAGTCCTGGTACAGTAGATTGCAATAATCTCACACTGTCCTTAGTCCTGGTACAGTAGATTGCAGTAATCTCACACTGCCCCTAGCCCTGGTACAGTAGATTGCAGTAATCTCACACTGCCCCTAGTCCTGGTACAGTATATTGCAGACATCACACTCATTATTTTACCCCTGGTCCAGTAGATCGTAGGCATCACACACATACATCAATTACTTTAATTTACAATGGTACATGAAAAGCATAAAATATCAAGTTTGACCGCTTATATATAACTCGTGAACTAATTGTTTGAAATCTTTGAATCACTATTTATAGTTTATAATCATACATATACACTTGTTAAAATGGTGCAATAGAATTTTGATGGTCAAATGACCTTGATGGAAAAATCTTTTTAATTTTTGAAGCAAGTCCTACATCATATTATACATGAAACAATGTACAGGAAAGAGTAACAAATAGTTTAACAAACACAAT
This sequence comes from Timema podura, assembly GCA_033556935.1. NCBI lineage: Eukaryota > Metazoa > Arthropoda > Insecta > Phasmatodea > Timematidae > Timema > Timema podura. Next base: position 52,258,453 of record JAVRXN010000007.1, on the reverse strand, counting down.
ACTTTTCCACAGTGTAAAGATGAACATCACACTACACTGTTGCCATTTGACAAATGACTGATGGAATGGTAGCCTCTAGAATAAAATCCTGAAAATGAATCCTTTAGTGTTAAGAGATTTTATTTTCAATCTTTAATCTGTTTTTTAAAGAGTCATTATGATGCTCTTTTGTGGTTTTAAATCAACATAATTATTATCAAATAAAGATTATATCCAGATCATTTACCTCTTAAGAAGTTTACACTGGAAGTTCATGTCTGTACCTCTGCCTAGAGCCAAAAACTTTCTAATTATTGGGCTAAAACTTGGTTTCCATAAGGTTCCCCCAAGGAGTTTTTGGAATTAGAGACATAACCCTAAAATTAGAGATAGTTTACTTGAGGGTGAAAACATATATAATTTTCTCAAAATTGGTGGTTCTAGCCATTTTAATTAAAATTTGTATCCAAGCACAATTTAACACTACAAACAAAAGTGTGCATCTAATTTCTCAAGGTTAAGGCTAAGAGGGTACTTTACAAGTGAATATCTACATTTGGATCTTATCTCCAAAATCCTTTGAGATAAGAAATAACTTATCATTGCAAAGTTGTAGTAGTATTAAAAATAAAACTTTTATTTGAAATATATTTTTATAAAACCAATAGTTTACAAGCTGTCCGACACCTTAGTTCAGTCGGTAGCATGTCTACTGAGCTAATGGTCTTGGGTCCAATTCCCGGCATGGCCAAAAATTTACCATTGATGAAAATGTGGGTTTACTATAAAATAGTGATGAATTAATGGCAAGGGATTGGATGTTGTGCCTGTCCTAGTCTTAAGTTAGATTATAAGACATATGAAGCTACGACAGGCCTAGCAAGGCGGGAGTGGAAAATATATGGCTTGGATAAAAAAAACTAAACCAGGCCACAGGCTGGAAATAGTAATGGATGTAAAATAAAGTTTCTGAGTTATAATATGTATATATATTAAGGAGTTCTTCGAAATAGGAAATTGATTGTTATGCTATTTGGTGGATTGTTTCTATATATAGGTAAATAAGAAAGTCTGTGCAGTCCACCATGTAATTTATTAAATGCAACCATCAAATATTTATCTTTTTACTGCGAGAGGCAAATTCAAGTGTTAATTAAAAATACACATTATAAAATAATTTTCACCCTGTAGTTTAGGTCAGATATAACTTAAGACTAGGACAGGCACAACATCCAGTGCCTGGTTGTTGATTCATCGCTGTGAGAGGGTAAATCCTTATTTTCACCAATGTTACATTTTCAGCAATGTCAAGAATTGAACCTGGGACCCTTAACTCAGTAGACAGTCACTCTACAGACCGAGCTAAGGTGTCGGATAATTTTATTTTTACCAATGACTACTCAATAATAATTTTTTATTCCCAAATTTGTAATAAGATTGACTAAATTATGAGGTTCATAGGCAGCGAGCTTACCTTGTTTAGTTCTACTATGGCACTCCTTATAAACTAGTCATAGCTTAATCACTCTTTTACAGGTAAACCGTGTGCATGTATACACAATCCCTTCATTTTAATTGTTTGAAAAATATTCACTCAAGTCGGTAATAACTTTAGATATGAAAAGTTAGGTTTGCAATGTATGTAAAATAAGAGACCAAATGAGGAATATACATATTTTATTTATTGAGTCAGTAAAAATGTCCATATCATCATCCAATGAAAAACACTACATACTATCAACAAACAAGACAGTTTTACTGAACATTTTTAACATGATTAGAAAGTTTATTTAAAAATAGTAGGATACATATAAGTGCTCATATAATATATGCAATATATAAAGTTATACAAAATATGAATATATATATATCACAACCTTTATATAAAAACACGTGTGCAATAACATACTGGTAACTATAACAATGCACTCACAATTACACCCCTTCAGTTGTCTGCATGTGAGAAAATGACGTGGAATAAAGTGGAAAGCCAAATATACATTTATTTAATTCAAAACACTTCCCCAAAATACTATTAATAATTTAAAAGTTATAAAGGCACTTTACAAAGTGGATATTTAGGTCACTATAATAAATGCAACATTAAAATAACAATTTAACTTTAATCTAAAACTACCTAATTTAAATGAAGCAAGAAACTGTGTTGTGTTTGCACAAACAAACAAGATGCACACAAAATAGCTTGCACAGTGAAAACACAACAGTTTACACTTTACAATGTTGCCAATGGACAAATGTATTCATTCTTTAACCATTTCCTTTGTCTCAATTTTGTGTTTTTTGGGAAGTTTTGTTGCACATTTCACACACCTTCCTTAAGAATCCCACCGTAATAAAATGCTACTTCGAGGGATATTTTATTATTATTTACTCGTTTATATTTTTGAAGTTTATTACAGTTTAAGTCTCTAATTATTTTACAATTTTAAATCTTAATATCAATGTTACAATGTAATTTATAAAGTTAATCAAAATATTTGATCTCCTCGAGCATAGCTCTGGGTGGATAATATAAATCTAATTTAACAATTTTATTTAATGGGATACGTTTGTAATTCAATGAAGTAGATTTAATGTTAGCAGTCTATTTTCTTAGTAAACAGCCATTACACATTTTTCTGCTGACAGCAACCTAAAGTATACCTCAGTTTTAGCTTCTGTGGTGCTGACTGACAGCTCACAGCTGACGGCTTTAAAAAGCTACCAGACCAAATTATGTATCCCTACGCCGAACCATATGATCTGCAAAAAACATGCCTTTAGCAGTTGTCACTTCTGACAGTCAAAATTTAGGTATATACCTAACTGTTGACTGTCAGAAGTCAGCTGTGAGCTGTCAGTCAGCACCACAGAAGCTAAAACTGAGGTATATTTGGTGTATTTTTTTTCTATTGTTTATTTTTTTTGTATGTTCTTCAAAATTCAATTGTTATGTATCTGAATATGTGAGAATATATCCTCCTTAAAGAGCGATGGACCAATATTTTATCTTTGTTAGTGTCTCTCAGCCCTCTACATATATTTTGTTCCATCGGAACTGTTTGGATGTGTGTGGAATATGTAACAAGGAGAGGAAACATAGGGAGAAAAGAGAAACGGAAAACATTTGTAAGACACAATTAATATTGGTTTTGAGAAATAATGCCTCAAAATTGCATTTTTTTTAAAAATAAAATAACTAGAGATTTGTGGGAGCCTATGTTTTTCAAATCCAAATCCAAATCTTCTTTAGAATCTCAAATCCTTCAATCCTCAAATCTTTAACCTCTCTAGCATGTACGGCATCTTTAGTTGTTCACTTGCTGCAGTGTGTGCAACATTATTAATTAGTAATGCACTTACAAGCTTGAACTATCGCACTAGAGAAATCAAGTCACCCCCCGGAAGAGTTTCAGTAAAATGATAAAAGTTGTGGTTGAGAGGTAGAATGTGTAACAGTTTAGAATAATTAAAATATTTAAAAAGAAATCTAAAAAAGGTTGTTTAAGGCTTGGTCCTACAGACAAACACTAATATGTTGTCATAAAAAACCAAGATAACACTTTTTGAGTATGTTAAATATATCAATACACTTTTGTTCTTTTTTCTAATTTTGTGATTTTCCCAAATACACACGTACCGGTGTATATTAATACTTTTAACAATTCCTTAAGATTTTGAGTTGAAGTCAAGGACTTCATTATAATCTGCAGATTCCTTTTTTATGTGTTTACAAATCTCGAAAACAATAGGATTTGAGGGATTAAAAGCTTTGAGTGTCTCATTTCTAAAAATAGTCAACAATGCTGATTAAGAGTGATAACTTTTTTTTTGTCTTCTATGCACTCAAAAATAAGATGTTTTCTAAATCTTCTATTGCTATCTTCTAAACAAAACATGATATTTTATAGTATATTATTTGAAAACAATGAAGGTACCTACACTGTTTAATAAATAATGTGGTAGAGAAGGAAGCCAACATGAAAAGAAGTTCATCCCATCCACGGTAGAAGTATAGTTAGTAACATTTGGAAAAAGTTACCAGATCAATTTTCATGTATATATTCACCAAGCCATGTTATCTGCAAGACCATATGTTGAGTTGTCCCGTTTGGTAGTCAAAACTTTCCCAACAATCAATTTGTTTTTGATCTTTGTTTTGTTTTAAGCGTTTTTTTTTTATACATTATTGAAACATAAAATTATGAGATTAACTGTTTGGATATTTCTATTTTGTGATTCACCTAAAAATGCTTTTCAAACAAGAGCACCTAAAAGGCTTTGTTCTCTTCATAAATTAAGATGGAGAGCCAGACAAAATGTTGGCGGTTGATGCCGACATACAGTTTTTGGTTGTATTCATGCACTGTTTGTAAAAAAAATTATTTTATTTTGAAACTAATATTTTGTGTAGCTCTTTCTCTAAGTCTAAAAAAAAAATCATCTATTTATATTGGTGACGTTTGAATATACTACTTTTCATTTATTATTTGATATAATATAATATTTATTGCAGCCACAACCACAAAACAAAAAACATAATAGTTTTATTGTTATATAGTGTTCTTATAAATGAGTTAGGAAAAAGCCAATCATACAGTAGGCATTATGGAAGTTTCACTGGAATCGTTTTATAGCACTTTTTATCTATAATATAGTATTACTGAGCAAATAATAATCATTCCTGTATAGGTTGACATTAGTGGTTTAAAGAAAAATTATGTCTGATATTTAAGATAATTATGAATAGTTTTTATATGGTCCATTATTATCAAAATCAACCTAATTGAAAAGTGTCAGCATATAAAAGGCTAAGAAGCCAAATTTGTGGAAAATTTTTTTTTGTTTAATCTCGTGTGTAAAATACATTTAAAAATGCTACATTAAACTTCAAAAATATTTATTTAATCATTTAAATGTTCTAGTGAAAGTTGATAAAAAAAATTTGTCTTTTGAAATTTCAATGTCTATATGCATTAATGATTTATTCGTCAAATATAAATGTGAAATGTGTACAAAGAGTGTGTGAAGAGAGGTAAACTACCCCTTCATGTTGTCTTCCTGCCCCATCACTTACATCACATTATTGTACTGTGTGTAGAACTGTTTTCATGGTTTCAAGAGATTAGACAATTATTTGTTTCTTGTCTATTATTGGCTGGAAAAGAGCCAGGTGGGATATAATTTTAAGTGGATCAACAATTTTATTAGTAAAGGAACACAAACAAGTCTAGTCAAAATCAAAATATGTTTACTAAACACTCCAACTAAAATCTACTTTCCCCTTCATGCAGTTTTATTTAATATCTACCAGTCTTAAAAAATTAACACATTGTGTGAATTTTAAACAAATATAAAACAATCAGATTACATCACTAAAATACTTTTTGGAATATACTTCAACTTATTAGTGGCAGAATATGATCTACTTCTAAAGTTTGTTCAAATTCAGATCTTTATTAATAAAACTTTTATTCTTTGTAAAATGTAAAAGTTTAAATTAGTTTTCAAATTAATGCTGAATGTGCCCATATATAAGTGACACTCTTTTACCCTATATACAAATATTGATAACTCAAAAAGTGTGAATATTATAAGGCTAAATCTAGACATCTTCAAGTTAATTAGTTTTAAATATTTTTAGTGCATTAAATTCACAAATTTACTCAATTTTTGAAATACAAACACATACAATGAACTATTTAATTGACAAAATAGTTCTCTGAACACCAACAATTATTGTTGAAATACAAACACATACAATGAACTATTTAATTGACAAAATAGTTCTCTGAACACCAACAATTATTGTTGAAATACAAACACATACAATGAACTATTTAATTGACAAAATAGTTCTCTGAACACCAACAATTATTGATTCAAACATATTTTATGGTTTGAATATATAAAAAAAGTCAACATTTCAAAGATTATATTTAAATCTATTTTTTTACAACCATATAAATTTAGAACTGACTCCACCAGCTCCAACCTGTCTCGCAATCTTGATGGAAGCAAATGGTGTTATTCAGGTGTTAAGAGGTCTCTTTACTTTGCAACATAACAAAGGTATGCACTAAGCACTAAGCCACTAAGTTGCAAACACATATTTCCTGTCTGCTGAGTCAACAAACACAGGTGAAAACATGTGTGAGATGTTTAAAGGTCCCTTAACACCAATAATAACATTGCTAATAACACATGTTAATTGCAGTGTTAACAACAATATAGAGATGGTTGAAAACATTTGTTTGCAGCAAGTTATTTACACACACATTAAATCACATTTTGCTATTAACTTTGTTATTTGAATTTAAAAAATGTTCATAGCATTTGTTTCCAATATTTTGTGGAAAACATGTGTTAATGACAAATTTTCTTTATTTTAATAACATGCTAATAACGTTGTTGTGAACAGTGTCAAAAACAAAATTCTTGCAACCCAATCAATACTTGGCGGTATAGATCAAAGAATGTTTGAAGCAAAATTAATATTACTAGCATTGTCAAAGAAGAAAGATTAATTAGATGTGTGTTGGTAGCACTGTTACTAACACAGTAGCTACTATTATAGCCCAGAGATCACTAGTAAAGACATACTGTATGTGCACAGATTAGACTAGACTGATTACTCTACAATTTAGAACAATTTTGCTAATCAACAATGTTGATAATGGTTGTAGATTTTACAACATTGTTGTTAACATTTGACTATACCAATTTTGCTAATAACATTGCCACTATCAGTTTTGTGTCAACATTATTTAGTTTTTCAGCTTTGTTGTCAACATTTTGTGTAATCCACATGTGATAGCACATTTTGTTGCACAGTAAGTCGTTTTGGAAGAAAATATTTAGCTAAAAACATTTTTGTTATTAGATTTTGCTGCTAGCTTCGTTATTAGCTAATTTTTCAGTGCAAACTGACCTTTACACATGGTTCAAAACACTAGAATGTATAAATAAAAGATTGGATTTTGCTAAAAAAAATTACTGCTGGGTTTTTCATTCAGTATCCCTACAATGGATTCCAATTATAAGTTTAAATTGAAAACCCCTCAAGTTTTATTGTGCTTTAATTACCTAGATAAAAAGAAACATCATCTTTTGTCAGTTGTGTTTTATTAAGAGTGATCAAGTAGAAAGCAATGGTTAGAAAGTTAATTATTTTGCATAATACAATTCTTCAAAATGAATAAATTATTATTTTTTGTTTCAAAATAAATACAATAACAAATGAAAAAAAATAATATGCATAAACATAAAAACAAAAACTCTTTTTTAGAAAAACAAAGTTATTTAAATGTTTTTACATGGTTATAAAATAAAACATAATGATTAAAAAAATTTAACATAGTAAGGTATTTTAAAGATAACCATTCTTTTAAACTGAAAACTTAATATAATACAAAAACATAATAATATCCAAAATAATAAATATTAAATCATAATAATCTCAATACAATGAATGAGTAAATGCAAAAATATTATGTGGCAGACATTAAAAAATTTGGAAAGCTATAACTGATCCATTTTCTCATAGTTTTACATCTCATCATGATGGGAAGGATTTACTTAGCTGTTCAAGTTGATTTTATTAAATTAACCATGAGATGGTTATTGAAATGATTATTTTAAAATGGTAACTTTATTTCTTACAGTTGTAATTTATAAATATAGGAAACAGATATTATATTTGTAAGAAGGTATAAGAGAGGTTGATAGAAACATATAAAAGGAAAGAACACAATATGGCGTTATAACAGATAGGTTCAATAGGTCTTAGCTCTGTTGGTAGCGTGTCTGTCTACTGAGATAAGGGTCCCGGGTTCGATTCTTCGCATGGTGAAATGTGGGTTTACCCTTTCACAGTGATAAACTAACGACTGGGGACTGGATGTTGTGCCTGTCCTGGTCTTAAGTTGGATTATAAGGTATTTAAAACTACGATAGGACTAGCAAGCCGGTAGTGCCAAATATAGGGCTTGAATAAGAAACTGACCCAGGCCACAGGCTGGAAACAGGAATGGATGTAAAAAAAAAGATTCAATAGGTGTGATTTTTTTAACTTAAAATAATTTATTAAAAATGTGATAAATAAACTAATGTGAAGCAACATAAGTGGTGAGAGGGAAAGAATATGTGTATACATTTAGCGTGACACCCATTTAGAGCGAGTACAAAGTATTTTCACCGTAGAAAAATAGAAAAATGGTAACCAGGCCTACTCTTTTCCATTATCTAGATTCTCTTCCCTTATGCAACTCTGAAGTTTATTTTGGAATTTTCTCCTAGCTTTTTACAGTGCTAATAAATGAATGTATAGATGAGATTTAGCCAGAATAAAAATAATGTATTTATTTTTAAACTATTTTCTAAGATAAATGTTTTTTTAAATTATATCTGTATACCTACATAAAAAAGATCACAATATATTGTATCACAGGACAGAGACAATATTAAATAATACAAAGTGGACAGCAAATAACATATTAATAAGATTAATGTTTTCAAGGATGTACATATATAATATCGATTTTACAAAACATACATACATTTTTTCCCCATTTGTGATTTAATGACAACTTAACAGTATCATCTATTTAAATAGCCTACATTACACAGAAATGAAATTTGAGCTTGTGTATTTTAAAAGTCTTCTGTTCAAAGAAAATATTTATATGATGTTTATTTTAACATAAAAAAAATATAACATTATGCCTAACATTCCAATATTCAAAAGATTAAAGTATTTAGCTGGTTTAAATGTTAACAATAATGATGTTTAGACATTTAAAACCAATGGATGAAAAGTTAAAACATACAACTATACCTCTACTTTAGCCAATTTGCTCTTTTGTCAGGTTTTAATTATAACATTTCCAAATTTTCTTGCTTGCTTTGCTTTTTCCTTGTATTTCATCACTATCGCCATCTTGTTCCCTTCCTCGTTCAGTCTTTGAACAAAAGTCCCTCGAGATGTATTGAATCTTTTATATTTGTGATTAAAATAAACTAACTATTCATATTAAATTATTTTTCTGATTATACTGTTGCGGTGTACTAAGTCCACTTTTTCAACCTAAAGTGGAGCGAATGAAATTAAAGCAGAATTGAAGCAGAAATGAAGGTCAAATATTAAAAAAAAAATTGTTACTGTAGTAGTGTAAATTGTTAATGTGGCATAACTATATAAAATGAGGTACCAAATGTAATTTACAAAATGTTATATTGCAAATATGATTGAAATATTTCATCCCAAATTTATAAATTAAGTTATTATCATAATATGTAATTTAATTATTTAAAATTGGTATATGAACATTAATATGTGATGTACAAACAAGCAAAAAACCAAAATTTAACATAAATGAGCATTTTAACTTTAAATATTTTTATTGGTGAAGCTTCGTAATTGTTAAATCTATAATTTTAATTTTGAATTGAAGTAGAAGGTAAAAAATATTCGAATTGAAGTCAAAGCTTTCGGAGCTTCGCACACCATTATGATGTAAATAGTTCCTAAATATTTTTGTGATATCAGTATGACAGTATTCATGTTGCACATATTCGCAAGTGTTGTATAGATAATAATATCAGTTTTTTGGCGGCTCTAATGCATTTGGAAGCTAAATAAAAGCCTTCGTCATGTGCTCTGATTCCTAGCTCGGCCAAAGAGTGCAGTATTGCTGTATTAGTATAAAGTATAGCAGTTCATTTATTGAATAATCTGTCTAAATAGTTAACTTATGAAAAAAAGTGTGTGTGTGTTTGTGTATATATATATATATATATATATATAAAAGAGTGGGGTCTGATCCACCTTTGCTCAAATCCGAATATTGATTCCGTAGTGTTTCTATACAGTTTAAATATGTTTCCAAGCCAAAGGCCAATTCATTTATAATAATTTAGAAATGGACGGGAATTACATTTTTACTGCGGGATGGGAACAGGACGATAAATGAGTCAAAATATCAGTATCAAGATGGGAGATTATAAAACTCAGCTTTAAAATAGTTTTAGTTTGAAAAAACATTTATTGATTTTTAAACTAAAATGATAAGAATTGTAAAAATCTATTCAGTTACTAAACGTATGAAATAAAAAAAAAGTTTGCAAAAAGCATTTTCTATTGAATCAAATAGCAAAATTTTGAAAATGGTATTTTATATTTAACCGTTGGAACTGTACAAAGTATTCTTAAAACATAATTTGTTATACCTCTTAAATGTTCTCAAAGTGTGAAACCTATTAAATGTACTCTGGGTTTGATACCTATTAGATGTGCTCAATGTTTAAAACTCATTATCCATTAGGATTCAAAGGGTCCATCCATCCCTTACAAATATATATTTTAACAAAGAAAAAATGGCGCCAAACGGCTGTATTAAATTAAACATTGAAAAGGGGATAGAAGGGAATTACCAGAAAACTATACCTCTCGACAATGAACTTGTTAATGGATATAATAATAATTAATAGATATATAGAAATATTTTAAAGGGATACCTCACAACACCGAACGTGTTATTGTATATAATAATAATTTATGTATATACATATTTTAACATACCTCACAACACTGAACATGTTAATGAATGTAATAATAATTAATTGTAGGGCTGTAAAACTCGATTCTTCAATACCCTCGATTCTTACAGGTATTGAAAAAATCGATCTTAATATTACGTTTTTAGCTTTCACATTAATTTAGTTGCCGTTTCACTTTAATGCCTGCAAATTGTAAATATACCGTATTGACCTGAATATAGTAATATGACCTGACATTATGACAGTAACAAGAGGTAAAAACTTAACAATGTTAACACACTTTTTTAAAGTAAAAGTTAAGTGAGTCCATCAGAATATATGAATCAATTCTAAACAAATAATCAATATATAATTTGTAGATTAGGGATGGCAATTTTCCATAATATTTCGATATAGCTATCATTAATTGATATATCACAATGTGTATTTCGAAAGCTATGACATTTCAACCAAATTAAGATGGCCGCCCTCATGTAATTATATTTTTTGTCAACGTAGTTAGTAAAAATAGAGCAAAAAAAAGTTTTATTTATTTTAATTTAATAAATTTAGAGCGTAGTAAGATACATTCAATATATCGATATATCGTTGCAAAAATTTTATTACTAATTTTTGGTGAGCTAACATGTGTTGGATCAGTTATGATGGATGTCTTTAAATGTTTGTAAAGTGTGAAATGTGTGTGTTCTTCTTTCCGTTATAAAATCCACAACTTGTTTTATTAATTTCGAGTTTATTTGAATTTTTCGTTTTGATTTTCAGTTTTGAAGACTTTTAGTATGTTTAATAAATATCTATAAGATGTTCTGAAGTTTAATAACATAATATTTTTTTATATGAGGTTGGGTGCTTGGAAAAATAGTGAAAAAAAAAAAAGTTCAAGAATCGGAATTGAGAATAGAAAAATCGAAGTTGAGCTAAGAATAGGAATTGAAATCGAGAAAAACAGGTATTGTGAAATCTCTAATTAATAGATATACAGAAATATTTTAAGAGGATAAGACCTAACTTAAAAAAAAAACCCAATAGGTTAACAGGGTTAGAACTTTTGTATTGAAATTTTTATAAATGATTAACTAACTTCCCCCCCACACTATATGGTCACTTATTTCATTTGCTAGTTATAGGACCTAATTAAAAATAGATATGAAAATATGTTGAACAATTTCAGCAGGGTTTTCAACTAAATAGATATTTTAAAAGACTTTTCCAAGTTTTCCGAGCCAATTTCCAACTTTTCCAGCCACCATATATTATAAATATTATTTTATTAATATCTCAAATCGATGTAATAATATTATCATCCTAAAGCTATGGGCTGTTGGGTAGTGCGATCTAAGTTAGATTTCAATGAGATCAAATTGAGACATTGAAAGATTCACACCAGTAGTTTAAAACTGTTGTGAGACAGTCTTTTTTAGTTTCTTATTAATCTAATTCACACGTATGTACATAGCCAAGACTCAATTTTGGCTGAATATATGCAATAGAGGTTGGAAATACGACATGTAAATAATATGTTGACTTTAGAGTTGAGATTATTATGCTCAACAATGAACAAGTGTGTTAAAAGAGATTAGCAATGTGTACTAACTGGAAGAAAAATGTTATTTTGACTATTGTGAATAAAAATTGTGTAGTTTTTTAAGTGAATATGTGAAAATATCAGAAATTCAATCAAATTCCCCGACTTTTCCATGATTTTTCCCTTACCAAGTAAATTCCCTGACTTCTCCCCATTTTTCAGTTCACTGGACACCTTGTTTGGGCATAATTTTGTCAAAATCAAGGCGTGCTTAGCAAATATAAATATAATAGTTAGTTAGAGAGGTGGATATATCATTTGATGATAATAATTGATGTTCCCTGTAATCTACCATTTTTAGTTTAGAAGACAAACTAAGAAAACACATATTACACATATTATAGCTATGTTTAAGTTTTAACATAAAGATGTTAAAAACTGATACATCAGTTATTTGGAGTTACATAGTTGTACAATAAAATTAAATATATATCTTTAAGGAAAACTTTTATTAACTGTTTACCAAATAATTATGAAAAACTATACCCAAAAAAGTGATAAAAATCTCCCTGTACACTTAGGATATAGGGCCTATTTATAAATCTGAATGTTAGCATTCTATAATTTACCAGAAAATACTCTTAGGAGCCAATTTCTGAAAAAAAAAATGTGAAATACCAAATGTTCAAATGTGTTAAAATATCACGATTACCACAAAGCAGCCCATATACAATCTCTATCATTATGCCCTACAAAATAACAACAAAACACATTCACTTTGGAAACAACCCTCTTTCAATAATAAAAGATTAGTTAAATATGAAGTAGAGTGAAATACTTTCTTCATGTCAAACTGAACAATATCAATTTAAGAAAAATTACAATATCTAAATATTGCTGTATGGATCTAAACTAATGTTGTAATTACATTATATTAAAAAACAACAACAAAATACTATTCTTGAGCGTCAATACAAAAGTAATAGACAGTGAATTTGTCGTGTAGTGTTTTCAAACAACAAAAGTTTGAAGGGGTCTCACTCTAGTTCATTCGTCTTCCTCTGCGAGTTTTAAGGTAGACATCCTCTCCATGACTTGGTCCACCCAGGTGTCGTCTAAGGGGTGGAACTTGCAGCCCTTATAAGAGTCCAGCTGCAGCTGGGTTAGTTGGATAAGAGCCCTCCAGTTCTTGTCCTTCTCCAGCAGGTGGGGGTTCCCCACAACAATCAGGAGGGACCTTGCCCGAGTTACTGCCACGTTGAACCTCTGTTAACAAAGTAACAAGGGTAAAAAATAGTAATAATAAAATTATTCTTATATCTCTAAGTGTGAAAAGCTTCAAATTGGCTTTAAAAAAATGAGCTTCAAATTCACTTTTAAAAAATTTCCAAGGCCTCGCCAATAAAAATATTGAAAGCTAAAATACTCATTTTATATACAATTATAGCTATTTTTTTTAGTTCTATACTGAGGGTGTGGGAAGCTTCAACTTCACTTTAATAATAATAATAATAATAATAATAATAATAATAATAATAATAATAATAATAATAATAATAATAATAATAATAATAATAATAATAATAATAATAATAATAATAATAATAATAATAATAATAATAATAAAGTTATGCAAATTATAATATTTTTATCCCACATTAATTTTTTTTTAATATTCGAAATTCAATTCAGCTTCAGGAATATCTCATATTATTCAATACAATTTTGTTTCAAATTATTATTATTATTATTATTAGCACCGCATCTTACTACCCGTTCGGATTATACACATGCTAATGTGTAATGATAGGGTTATTGTGAGATGAAATGGAGGACCTACAGTTTAGCGTGGAATCCGCACCACGGTAGAGGCCTGGCATTCCACACATTCACAAGTTGTGAGTAATACACATCTTGTCAGAGGCGAAGGAAAGGTTTGGCAATCAGACAAATCTGTGCCGGGACTGAGGATTGAACCCTGGACCCCCAGCACAGAAGTCTGACACCTTACCCCGGAACACCAGGTCACCCTGCTTCATATTGAAAGAGTGATTTCACACAACCCTCCTATATACAATACAAATTAATGACCATATGAAATAATCCAAAGTAATAGAATTGCATGTAGATTTAGTAACTTGATTTATCAAATTACAATTAAAGATTACAAATTCAAAGTGATTTTAGTGCATAAATTTATATAAGAAATTAATAAACACAATATAATATTTTTTTTCAAATCATAAAATAACAAACAAAAAATATTTGAGTTATGATACAGCTTCGAGACTATTTCATATATTTTATTCAAGTTCACTTTAAATTGAAAATGTGTACTTTGAACACCCCAAATGAGTTAATTTTAGTGCTAGTTTGATAGCCGTTAGCAGTTTGAGACACTAAATAGATGGAAATACAAGTCCAGATATGAAGGCTGATAATATGGATACTGCCATGATGCCATAATCCAGAACCATGTAAAACCAGTTTCAGCACATGCCTCCACTCATAGCCTCAACTTTGAGGACTGTTACCGTTTCAAAGTGTTATAATCATTCAACAGAGCCCAATGAAATGTCTCAGTTGACACATCGATGGATCACAAAGTCTGGAAAACCACCAAACTTAAATATCCACCTTTCCTGTTACTTCTTCCAAATATATATTATAAACTACCTCAAAAAAGCGGAGTGATGTTTTCCTTTAAGAGATATATTAAACACAATTTTGTCATTATTAATGATATAAAACTTTTTTCGGCAATTTTGGTAACTAAAAACACTGGAAACATATCTTATTTGAACTTTTTTTTTTTACCATTTGTCATATTTTGCAGCTTTGAATGTGATAACAAACTTGGCATGGTAAGAAAAGCAAAAATAGGCAAAATAAAATTAATAAATATAGTAAAAAAAATTTTATTTGACAAACATTTGATTCTAAACTCAATAAATGCATTTTATTTTGAAAAATTAAAGCAATATGAATCAAATTAGAATCCAAATTACCAAAACAATTTTTATTTGTTTAATCTACTCGTCAAGGCCTTTCTAGTGTACATCTTAGTAGGAAGCTGCTTAAAATTGTGTTTGATGATCTATTGAAGCAGTTCGCACCAGTTCAATTAAATGTTGGTCTGTCAAAATTGATGTATATTTGAATTTAATACATTTTAGTGTAGAATATAATGCTTCACATGAATGGGTTTACCAAAAATGGAGATTAGTCTTTTAGCACATTCCTTTACTTTAGGATATTTTTGTTCCAGGATATACTTCCAAAACTCGGTAATCAAACAACCACTTTGTTTTGCTTGTTTAAGTCCTTCGTCTTCTAGAAGTTTCAGTAGCTTCAAATCTACATCTGCGGAGTCCACCACAATTGGCTTTGAATAGGACAACCAATCTTCATTACGTCAGCGAGAAAATGATTCCCCAATAGAACAAATGATGGCTTAAGTGTTCAAAGATTGCAGAGTTGATCACCAAGACAATTACAAGACCATTTAACTTGCAAATAAGCAAAGTGATTTAAAGCTTTAAAATATATTCCAAATATCTAAGAAACATTTTTAATTTGTTGTGGAAGCTGAGCACCGTTTGTTAGTTTTCCTTTGCATTGCAGTGATATATTAAATATCTTTAAATACTGAAAAACATCTGTAAAAATGTCATGTCTAATTGTCTATGTCAAAGAACCAAATGAATGTACTCAAGTTGAGGGAATTATTTCTCCTCTTGAAAAAATGAAATGATTGGTTTCATCAACAACAAAAACTTGTTTAGTAGAGTGATTACTAAGAACCACTTTACTAAGCAAAATCATGAAACGTCATTAAGAAAATCATTACTTTTGAGTTCATCTACAAAAGTTTTGAATTGCCTTTTTTTTGTGTACATTTGAATGAATATATTTGACAATTTTTAAAACTACTTTCAAAATGTGCTTGGATTTAAGATACTTGGCTGCTAGATGTTCCCTATGAATAATACAATGTACAGGGAGGAAATCAGGATATAATTCATCAGTCTCTAAAAGTCCCATGAGCTTTCTAAGTGCGTCATTGAAAACTTTAGAGTCTCAAGTTATACCCATTAATGATATCAAGAATAATATAACTCTTCTTCCATGTCCAAGTTGTGTAGTACAAAAGGTGAGCAAACTTAACCGTGAAGAATTAGCAGATAGAGAGAGATACCTACTTTGGGTGAATTTGAAAAATGTGTATTAGTTAGGAATTACAACCCTAGATATTTGGCTGTACCGTTTGAAGCAGCTCCTGTTCACATAAAATAAATACCTCTCATTTTCCTCTTAAATTTCCAGACAAAGGGATTATAGCAATCAACTTGGCATACTAACATCAATAAACACTATAGTTGATTCATGGCTTTTATGGTGAAGCCTGACAGAAAAAGTTATCAGATTAAATTATGTATCCCTACGCCAAACTATATGATCTGCAAAAACCATATTTTAGCAGCTGTCACTTTTGAAAGTCATAACTTATATAGGTCCATACAAGAAAAATGTATTTGTTTTATTTTAGTTTTTTTATTGTTTACTTTGAAATGTTTTTGTTAGGCCTAAGTATTAATTTTTTCCAAATATTTAAAATTTTAGCATTTCATTCCATATGTGTTTCTATTTTATTATTATTATTAACTAATTTTTAAATAATAATAATAATTATTAATAGTTAATGATTGAAAGAACGTCTAAATAATCTCAAGAGGTTTAATAGAATAGAGAAATAACCAAAAAGGATTATTAAATTACAGACATAAGAAAAGTATATCATGAATTGAAGGTAATAACCTTGACACAGATAAAAATATTTGTCAGAATTAAGTTCAAGTCATATTTTATATGAACACAATTGAATGGGATGTTTGTGATTAATATTAAATTATTTAACCATTATATATAGAGTGAAATGAAGTAATAACAAAAGTAAACAATTGAATAGGGTTAATTTAAATTATTTAAACTTTATATTTAGAGTGAAATGAAGTAATAACAAAAGTAATACAATTGAATAGGGTAAAATACACTAAACATATTAAAATGTAACATAATATATAACATAAGCATTAATGTTAAAATTGCAAGTTAATAATTAAAACCATGTATTGAATCATTTGATTGGTGAATGAACTTATTAACAACCAGTATTATTACATGAAGTTCTCAGTAAGAACTATAATAAAAGTGACAGGGAAATTATTTTGTAAAATTCCTGAAGAGGTTAAAGTAATTAATGTGAAACATTTGAAAAGGTTGAAGTGAAATTTAAAGTAAGATAAATGAGATTGATTAAAACGTTCCTTAGCTGATTATAGTTCCACTCCTTTAGTCTTGTATCGCCAAATGGCAGGTTGAAACATGTAGTCAAGTCAACCTGCCATTTGGCGATACAAGACTAAAGGAGTGGAACTATAATCAGCTAAGGAACGTTTTAATCAATCTCATTTATCTTACTTTAAATTTCACTTCAACCTTTTCAAATCTTTCACATTAATTACTTTAACCTCGTCAGGAATTTTACAAAATAATTTCCCTGTCACTTTTATTATAGTTCTTACTGAGAACTTCATGTAATAATACTGGTTGTTAATAAGTTCATTCACCAATCAAATGATTCAATACATGGTTTTAATTATTAACTTGCAATTTTAACATTAATGCTTATGTTATATATTATGTTACATTTTAATATGTTTAGTGTATTTTACCCTATTCAATTGTATTACTTTTGTTATTACTTCATTTCACTCTAAATATAAAGTTTAAATAATTTAAATTAACCCTATTCAATTGTTTACTTTTGTTATTACTTCATTTCACTCTATATATAATGGTTAAATAATTTAATATTAATCACAAACATCCCATTCAATTGTGTTCATATAAAATATGACTTGAACTTAATTCTGACAAATATTTTTATCTGTGTCAAGGTTATTACCTTCAATTCATGATATACTTTTCTTATGTCTGTAATTTAATAATCCTTTTTGGTTATTTCTCTATTCTATTAAACCTCTTGAGATTATTTAGACGTTCTTTAAATCATTAACTATTTATATTATCCCTCCTTACTAAATTACTATGAATATATTTAATACTAATAATAATAATTATTATTATTAACTAATTTTTAAATTACTACTTGTTATTAATATTATAAATGTGAAAAACCTAAGCTGATAGTACTAAATGGAGAAAAAAACACTGTCAAACCTTTTTAACACTATTGATAAGATTATTATTGAGAATAAGTCATACATGTTATGAACTGGCTTGTACCTTTATTAAGTGTTTTCCAACGGGCTCGCAAGAACTTCGTCCTCCTCTTCGTCGTCTTATAAATATATACACTGTAGGGCTTACTGGCAAATAAAAGCTATCCTAATTTAAAAAAAATCTATTCTAGATTCACTACTATAAACAATTAGCTAGGTCTCTTATAAAACTACAGTAACTTATCACTTGGAGTCTTAGCCTGGTATTTATTTATTGAACAATGAGAAAGACTCGTTAATTTTTTTAGTACACTTCAGTTTTTTGGATAAAAATAAATAAAATAATAAAAATACTAAGACTTGAGGTTTAGCCTTGTGGTCATAAAAAAACAATCTTGGGGTTAAAAGATATTTTCTATTCTTGACACACATACAGGAATTTTCGAAAAATATATATTGATCACAGAGAAGTTCTAGCTATATTTTTTATCACACGGTTCAATATTATATTGGGAAAAAAATATTTAAAGCTCACTAAAACCGTTTATTTTCCAAGGATAACACGCTTACACACTGAACTAATAATCACAAGAGAACACACGGTTTACTAAGTAGCCAAATTAATATTCACAAGTCACTGTATTATACAAATTTGTAATAAAATTACTAACAGTAGCTTAGATAGGCCTAAATACACAAACAATAAAATGTTTTGAAATATTCAACTAGTAGACCCACATACATGGTTTTATTAAATTGTGTTTTACAGTAGAGAATCGATTATCCGAACTAGTAGGGACCAAGGGTAGTTCGGATAGTCAAACACAAAACCAAATTTCAGTTTTATATCTTAAATAACGCTAAGAATAATCATAAAACAATATAGGAAACAACTATGGCAGTAAAAATATAATTAACATTGCAAAACATATTTTTATTATTAAATTTTTCAACTTGATACATAGTAGGACTATAATATATCATACTATAATTAATTACTGTATTACATATCAAAAATTCTTGACAAAGTTTCTTTCTGAAGTGAACAGTTAAGATGGCTATTTACAGTATCAAGAGAAGTATGGAGTGGAGGGATTGGAGGAAGTGGAGGAGCGAAAGTGTAGTAGCATCATACGATTGGGCTCAAGGTCATTGCACGCCGCCACCGCGCAGGATTTTTTTAATGTCTCGCATGTCGTTCATTTGCCATGTTAAATTATTTAAAATGGGCGTTCGGTTGATTTTGACGTTTCGGATAATTGACGTTAGGTTAATCGACGCTCTACTGTATATGTTAATTCACTGTTATAATGTCTATTTGAAATTGTTAGATTTTGCTTATACGAATAAATGTTTGGCGGTAATTTTTTTTTTGAAATTAGTGTTTGCTCTTTAATAAATATTAATTATCAAAAGCAAGAGCTCATTAAAAGTGGCCTTACTTACAAAAACAAGTATGGCCCATTGAAATGAACCGATACTAACGGTTTATGACGTAGGCGACCCTGTTGGTGACTGGTATTAATAATTGTGTTTACAAAATTTAAACTTTATATTACTACACAAACATTTTGTCTGTCTTTTTCTCTTTATTATCACAAACCATTTATTTATGTTAAAGATATGTGGGGCCAGTATTAAAAATATAAATAGCTGAATTTAATAACAGTAAATGTATAATTTCATGCATTATTTAACCAGCCACAACAGCTAAAACAAAAATCAGGATGAATTTATTAAATTATTTTTTCTTTAATTTAATTATGGAAAATACAATTCTACATTAATACTTATGGAAGTATTGTTAAATGTGTTTGATAATATTTTTTAGTGATAATAATAGTAATACTTGGCAAATAATAGTTATTTCCAAATGTGTTAACAGTGACTTTAAGGCAATGTTGGCATTAATGCTAGCTTCTGCTAGCTGTCGGGCACCACCAAACAACTGGGGGATCAACTATACCTTTGCCAATAAAGTGTTACCTTTTGATTAACAAGGAACCCTAGTCGGAAGCGGCCATCATAGTCGAGCAGGTTCCTGTTGCTCCTGACAGTGGAGATGATGATGACTCTTTTCTCGCGACCTTGGAATGTCTCTGTGGTTCCCACCTCCACTTGGTCCCAGGACTTCTCTTGCAGTGCCTTCTTCAACTTGTACACCTAAATATGGCAAAGTAAGCACATATTTCATACTAACTGTGTTTTACCAGCAAATTTCAGACAAAATATTTGAAACTATGGTAATTTTATTTTGAAAATGTGTTAGTGCCATTCCACACGGGCAGTTTCTCAACACACATATTTTCTAATGTTGTTCAAGTCTACCTCAAGTTCTGATTCAAGAGACAAACAGTTTACTACATCTTGGATATCATAAATCCTCTCCCTAACAAAAAATCCATTGCTCTAACAAACTGCAGTCAGTAACTTTTTTTTCCAGCTTTCTCTTAATATCTCCAAGCTTCACGAAAAAGGCTAGTTCTTTGTTTGGCAATGTGTGTCTGTGAAATGATGCACAGAGGGTAAGAGGGGGGTAAAGAGGGAGAAGAACCCAACAAAACAGGGTACTGAGGCAGATGGCCATTGGAATGTCAAGGTCAGCAACTGATTGTTGACTGGAGGAGGGTATGAGAAGAGAAGATAAAGAGGAAAGGTATCTGCACATCCAAACAGATTTTCTCAAATGCTTTTTTAATAGTGTAAGTTACTTAGGAATGTTGAATTGTATCATAATTATATATTTATCTACCCCAACTTTGACTCAACTCTATTTTTGGGAGCTCTATGAAAAGATTGCTCAGGACCGACTCCAATTAAAAAAAAAGAGCTCGCAGAACCATAATACACATACATCTGCTAATGGGATGGGGATAAGGAAGGTATAATTTTAGACAAAATGTACCCAAGTGTGAAATCATTTAGGAAAAATAAGCCTTAGTACACCCAACCAGTATTCCAACCCTGATCTCGTCCTTGGCAATCCAGCCTGTGAGAGTGTTGTGTTAGAATATTACCACAAATGCGGGAGTCGGTAGTGAGCTGTCTCCACATAATGGAGCTGAATAGAGTGCAAGCAATTATATGTATATTTCATCGAACAAAGCAAGAAGCATGTTTTTGGTCCCCCCACTAAACATAGTGCGATTGACGGTGGGTGCATTTCACTTGCTATTTAATAAATTAATGCAACATCAATCTATATTTCTCAATTATTTTCTAATATCCATCCCGTATATTCTACATCACTTATGTCAGACAAAATTGAATGTGTAATCAATTATTATACCAAAGTTCAGTTATCAATTGGTTTCCAGCCTCCAAGGACAGAGGCGAGAAGCTGGCGGACGAAGACCCAGACATGACCTTACACAAGAAAACTAAGCTACAATTATAGTTGTGCACACGGTAGATAGTTGCCAGTGTGAAAACCTACCCTATCTTTCTTTTAAAATCAAGTGTTTGCACCATTGACAACAATTTTTTTTAGCACCGCATCTTACTACCCGTTCGGGTTATACACTTAAGTACTAATTACGCTAATGGATTAGGATAGGAATTGAGAAGGTTGAATTTAGAGATAGTGAACCCGCATTTGCGTGGAGGGAGAGTGGAAAACCATTTATGAAAAACCACCCCCAGTTCATCCGACCGAGATTCGAACCTTGATCTTCCTGTCCTCGGCAGTCGAACTAAACACAACTAGCGCATTAGTCAACTAGTAATAGACAACATGGTCAGGTCAAAGACTTTATCTTTAGTCCTTGACTGGGCATTGTAACATGCGCGAGATATGTGGTTAGTATCCCCGATAAAATATGTGTATGTGTGAGGACATAACAGTTTGGCGATGAGGTGATTGATACGTTAACCCATTATATAGTTAAGCCACCGAAGAGTGCATAATGGCAGCGTTTTTATCAAGTTTTGCGGAATTCGATACTACCCAACCACACACGTGGACGAACTACGCAAAGAGGTTAAAACATTTTTTCATTGCTAATGACATCATCGACGATAAGAAGAAACGGTCTATATTGTTTTGTGTGATCGGGGATAAAACATTTGATCGCTTAACTGCGTTAGTGGCGCCAGAGGATCCCGATTCTAAATCATTTGGTGATTTAGTTAGTGTTTTAAATGACCATTTTGCTCCAAAACAAAATGATATTGTTGAAACTTTCAATTTCAGTAAAAGAGATCAGCGACCCGGCGAGTCCATCGTGGAATATGTTGCTGTTTTGAAAGAGATGGCACCGTTGTAACTTTGAACATTTACAAATTGAATGCTGCGTGATCGTTTAGTGCAGGGGGTCGTGGATGAGACAGTGCAGCGCGAAATGCTTTCTAAAAACGAAATGAAGTTGGATGAGGCAATTTCCATGGCAGTAAGTAGCGAAGCAGCGGCACAACATCATCGTGTGATGCGGCCAACTTCCGCAACACAGGTTGGGTACCAAGACCAAGAAGCAGGCCCAATGGAAGTACACAGACTATCTAGAAACCACCAATCTCAACATAGAGGAGCCAATAAGCGTAAGAGATTTTCTCCAAACTAACAACAGGATCAACGGTGTTATCGTTGTGACAAAGAGCATCTAACCTCTGAATGTCCTTGGGAGAATGCGATATGTCGTTTTTGTAAGAAGTTGGGCCACATAGAGAGGGCATGTAGGTCGAAGAGACGAAATGACGTCCAACGAAGAGTGCAACACTCACAAACCAACCATCTAACACCCATGGAACCTGCAAGATCAGAATTAGATATGGCATATCAGCTGTTTTCTATGGGATCTGAAACTAGAGACAACCCACCCTTCCACATAAATGTGATGTTGAATGGAACTAAACATCACATGGAGATCGATTCAGGAGCAGCCCTAACAGTTATCAGCTCAGTAACCTATGAAAAAATATGGACCTCTAAACCAAAACTTATGAGTTCCGATATTCAACTTTGCACCTGGGGAACAAATCAGCCTCTTTGTATCCTGGGTTGGTGTAATGTGGAGGCCACATACAATGGTCTGTCCGCTAATCTGCCCGTAACCATGGTGGAAGGAAATGGGCCAAGCCTCCTCGGGAGAAATTGGTTCACTAAGTTTGAGAATTAAAATGCAAGGAATTCACCATATCACTGATAGTAAGTTCTTAGAGACAGTACACAAAACTGTCAGCTTTTGAAAATAACAAACTAGGAGAATATGTTGAACCACCAGTTTCATTAAAAATGGACCCCTCGGTTCAACCTCAGTATCTACGGAGCCGTCCAATACCACTGGCACTGGCAGACGATGTAAATCAAGGATTACAAGGTTAGTTGATGAAGGGATATACAAACCAGTATCATTTTCAAAGTGGGCTACACCCCTAGTGATTGTGCCAAAGCGAGGTGGATCTCTACGGTTGTGCGGGGACTACCGGAGTACAGTTAATAAAGCTCTATGCCCTGACAAATACCCTTTACCAACTGCAACTGAAGCTTTTACATGCCTAACAGGTGGAACCATATTTTCTAAGCTTGACCTTGCACATGCTTATGCCCAAGTTAAAGTGGATGAAGAATCTTCTAAAATATTGATGGTTAATATGCCAAAAGGCTTGATGCAGGTGACAAGAATGCCTTTTGGAATTAGTGCAGCACCGGGGATTTTCCGGAGGCTTATTGAAGGTCTATTGGCAGGTATACTAGGTACAGCGGTACTCCTGGATGACATACTTATATCGGACAAAGATAGAGAACAACATGATTCCAGAGTACAGAAAGTACTACAAAGATTGAGTGATGCAGGGTTGCGGTTAAGGAAGGACAAGTGCAGGTTTGGAGTTCCAGCGGTGTCATTTTTAGGGTTTCAGGTAGACGCCCAAGGCATTCACCCCCTACAAGACAAGGTTGAAGCCATACACAAAGCTCCAGCACCTAAGAACAAAACAGAACTTTAAGCTTTCTTAGGACTTCTCAATTTTTATGAGAGATTCCTGATGGACAAAGCTACTGTTTTGGAACCCCTACACTGTCTTCTAGATAAGGCTACACCATGGCAGTGGACTCAAAACCATGGGAGTGCGTTCAATAAAGCAAAAGCCATGTTAACATCAGAATTAGTTCTGACGCATTATGATAGAAGTAGATCCTTGATACTATCGTGTGAT
This sequence comes from Timema podura, assembly GCA_033556935.1. Lineage (NCBI taxonomy): Eukaryota > Metazoa > Arthropoda > Insecta > Phasmatodea > Timematidae > Timema > Timema podura. The sequence goes on along the minus strand of JAVRXN010000007.1, from coordinate 52,233,994 downwards.
GCATCTCCTTACGGGGTTGGAGCGGTCCTCTCCCATGTTATGGATAATGGGCTGGAAGCTCCGGTAGCGTTTGGATCAAGAACACTGTCACAAGCTGAGCGTAACTACGCACAAATCGATAAAGAAGCTTTGGCGGTTATATTTGGTGTCAACAAGTTCCAGCAGTTTCTCTTGGGCCGATCTTTCACTATAGTCACAGATCACAAGCCACTTCTAGGATTATTTCATCCTACCCGCCAGACGCCAAGTGTTATGACACCGCGGATGTTACAGTGGAGCTTAATGCTAGGAGGTTATGCTTATAACATTATTTACAGACCAGCGAAACACCATGGAAATGCAGATGGGCTTATCAGACTCCCAATGAACACTTCAGAAACTGTGAATATAGAACCCAGGGGCATTTTTATGCTAGACATGGAAGACCCGCCTATTTCAGTGGTTGAAATTGCCAGGGAAACAAAAAAAGATACTGTGCTGTGTAAGGTTAAAGAGTGGGTTTTACAGGGTTTGCCCGAAGAAGAGGTGGGGGAGGAATTCAAGCCCTACACCGCACGACACTTTGAAATATCTTTGTCACAAGATTGCTTACTTTGGGGTAACAGAGTGATATTGCCAAATAAACTCCACAAAAGGTTTCTCCTCTTGCTTCATGCTACACATCAAGGGGTGGTGCAATCAAAAGCAGTAGCTCGCACCTATACATGGTGGTCTAAAATGGACGCAACCATAGAGGAAGTAGTGGGAACTTGCCAAACCTGTCAAGAAAGCCGGAACAATCCCCCACAGGCCCCAGTACAGTCATGGACAGCACCAACAAGCCCGTGGATTCGTCTACACATTGACATGGCAGGGCCGATACAAGGACAAAACTTTTTAATACTTGTGGATGCACATTCTAAATGGCCTGAGGTCAGACAGATGAAGTCTACAACATCAACGAGCATAATAATGGAACTAAGAGACATTTTTGCTACACATGGGCTTCCATCAGTCCTAGTAAGTGACAATGGTCGTAATTTTGTGTCTGAGGAGTTTGAACTGTTTCTTAGGCTCAATGGAATTAAGCATTTAACAACAGTACCATATCACCCTGCAAGCAATGGGCAAGCAGAACATATGGTTCAAACAGTTAAGAAACAGTTGAGAAGAACAACAGGCGACTGGCATACTAGGCTCGCAAGAATCCGCCTCATGTGTCGGACTACCCCCACTGGAACTACAGGCCAAAGTCCAGCTCAGCTACTAATGCATCGGCAACTCCGAACACGTTTGGATGTGCTACATCCAGATAGACAGACAACAGGCTTTGCGGCACTACCACAATATATGGAGAATATGAGAGTCTTCACAAAGGGAGGATCAGTCTGGGCAAGGCAGTATGGAGTACAGAGGCCTAAATGAATGCCAGCAGTGGTCACCGACGTGCTAGGGAGGAATATGTACCGTGTCAGTTTTAAGGAGGGACTTGGACAAACGAGACACATAGACCAACTTCGGAAACGCTATGAAAGAACGCCTCAACCAGAGGATGCCTCGGAAAGGCCACCTTCACAAGTTGAGCCGGCAAGATACCCAGATAAAGACCTTGTGACACATCATAGAGCAAGACCACTTCAACAACCACTTCCAACTCCGGCAAGAGAAGACCACGAGCAACAACCAGTAGAGAACCCACAACCCCGGGAACAGCAACCAGCAGCACTGATAGACAACACAGGTCAACAGCCAGCAGCACTTATAGACAACACAGGTCAACAGCCGGCAACACCAGAATCATGGCCTCTTCTGAGGCCACGGAGACAGTTGCGTACTCCTGTGTACTTGAGAGATTATGTGTAGACATCTAGGAGGGGAGGAATGTAATATACTCTATAGCAGGGATGTGTACAGGTTAAGTTGGTCAATCTGGACTGAACTGACTAGAGTAGTTATGGCAGGAAGTAATGGACAACATGGTCAGGTCTAAGACTTTATCTTTAGTCCTTGACTGGGCGTTGTAACGTGTGCGTGATATGTGGTTAGTATCCCCAATAAAATATGTGTATGTGTGAGGACATAACATATTTAATTCAAAATTTAGAATCTTGGTTTACATACTGAGGAAAAATTCAAAATTTAAAATCCAAATAAAACGTAGATTTGGATTAGATGGAATTTAATTTAGAATCTGAATCTTAAAGTCAAACATTTGAATAATTTATGATTTTTTTTAACATTTCCATTGTTATGGATTAAATAGCCAAACTATTATAGTTGTTAATTAAGGTTCTAGACACATATACATATCATATTCTATAAATTTAAAAATGACACCTGGCCACAGGAACCGAACTTGAAACTTTTGGCTTAGTACACCAATGCTTTTATCCAGTGAGCTATCTAGGCATCATCCTGCGTCCAGGGCCATTCTTTACTAATTTTTTTAAGGCAGAGTCTTAAGTGTTAAATTACTGGTCTGGGGCCTAGTTGTTAAGTTCATCTTATATTTATATTTAATTGGTTCTGAACTACCAATAAGCAGTATTAAAATTACTTAAGAAATTGAAAAAATACGTTTTTTGAGGATTTGAATTACAAATATCCTTAATTATTTGATGGATATGAGGGTTTCATCCGTGCTGTAAACATAATCAGAACTTGAGACAGAAAAAAATCATACCGATGTGAGAACGTCTTTATTTAATGTTTGCCTTGTTTTCTAGGAATTTGGTTCAGTATTTGTATAAATATCAACACATAGATTGCAAACCTTTATAATTATAGGAATGCTCGTCTGGAGACCACATCCCAAGTAATTGAATGATTGAATTTGTTGAAAAATGACTCCTGTGTCAGAAAATGAAACCTGGACTTTTGGCTTAGCATGCAAATTCTCTACCACTGAGCTATCCAGGATTTGTCCCATACATAATTAAGGCTGAGTCATAATATCGTGAGCTATCAGATATAACAAACAAGAATGTGATTAAACTGATTTCTTGGAATTGAAATTCAGTAATTGTATTTGAAATAATTCAGATTGGAGGGGCGTGGAGGGGAAGGACTCATCTCTAATAATTTTTATCTGTGTCACTTTTAGACAAGCTAATATAAGTTTATTTACCTGTCTAATGTACGGTGCTATGATTCCAATCTCGGACTGTTTGACGGCAACACGGGCCTCTGACCCAAGGAGGTGGTTCATATACCACATTACCTGGCCTACTTCATAGGTGTTGAAGTGACTAACAAACAAACCAGATTGCAACATGTCAAACTAAACAATACAAATATACCAACAACACTATACAAGTGTTTCAATAAAGGAAAAAAAAGAAACCCTGTACACTTGAATATTTTAGGTCCAAAAGTTTAAATTTAAAGTCCAACACATTACTATACTAATTTAAAGCACTGAAGAGGTGTTAAGTTTTGAACTTCAATTTCTCTTTAATAAAACCTTCCACATTGCTTGGAAAAAACATCTCCAACAATTACGAAGAGTTGCTAGTAAAAATATTGTATGGCCGATGCAGACCACCTATCCAATCATTAGCTGATCATGGTACAATTGGATGGATTGATAATCAGAGCCACCCTGCCGCTGATTAATTGCTTTCATCAATTATTTGAAATATCCGACACATTAGATCAGTCGGTAGTGTATAGCTGTTTACTGAGCTAAGAATACCGGGTTCGATTCCAGACATGGATGAAAAATTTATCATTGGTGAAATGTGGGTTTATACTTTCACAGTGATCAATTAATGGCCGGGGAATGGATGTTGTGCCTGTCCTAGTATTAAGTTAAATTATAAGGCAGAGGTTTCCAAACTTTTCGGGTCCGTGACTCTCTTGACTCCTCAAAATGTTTATGTCCCCCTTGAACCAAATAATATATAGGGGGCATATATGCCATACTTTATGCATGTGTCATGCATTTGACAGTAATTTTTTTTTCATGAGACTTAAAAATTTCTAAAACAGTAACATAAGCTTTTATGAAATCGTTTTAAAATTAGGAGAGTAATGAATATGAAATTACTTTTATAAAACAGTAAAGCAGTCAGTTTTACCCTCATCCTTCTAAATGGGCTGGATGGGCTTGTTTCTTCTTGCACAATTCATCAAACCCGGGCAATATATTGGAAATGGAAATACGCATTGCTTTCTCAACGTTAACTCTTGCTCTGTACTTGGATTTGATAACTGCCACTGCTGAAAATCCAGCCTCACACAGATAGGATGTTGCAAACGGGATTAGTATTCACAGAGTTTTGTTGATTATTGCTGGATATTCCTGCTTTGCCAGCTCCAAAATTCAGGCAGTGACACAGAAATAAACTTAGCTTTCAATGAGGAATCTAATGAAAGATCAATAAGTTGCTCCTCTTCTGCATTAGTGAAATCTGATGGAGACTCGGCATTGAAGGGATCTCTGACCCATTGGTACTGCTCAGCTACATCTTCTGGAAAATACTTTCCGAATTGAGGCTGGAGTAGTGACAAATGCTCAAGAAACACATGTTTCACTTCCTCATTCAACTGAACTTCATTTTCTTCCAGAAAGTTCTGCAGTAAAAGGAATCGGTCAGTTTTACCTTAATCTATTTTACGCTTCCAGGGTGATATATTTTTTTGAAGGCCAACACTTTGTCTGAAAGTTGCAGGATATGGGTTTCATAACCCTACAAGGACATATTCAATGAGTTCAGTTTTTCAAAAATGTCAAAAAGATATGCCAACTCCAAATGAAAGTCATTTTCATCAAGGAAATTTGCAGCACTGGCATGATTTTCTTCAAGCAGGTATGAATACAGTTAGCTCCTTAGTTCATCTACACGTGCCAGAACATTCCCATAGGAAAGCCAGCGAGAGTTACAATAGTAGAGCAGAAAAGTGTGCTGAGCCCCCATTTCTATACACATATTTGAAAAATATCTGGCCTTTACTGGTCGTGTTTTGATGAACACCACTGTGATAACTGTTTCTAGAACCTCATTTGGAGCAGCATTTACGTGCTTGGATGTAAGTGCTTCCCTATAAATAATGCAGTGTGTCCACACAACATCAGATGTTTTGTTCTGTATGAGAGCTTGCAGTCCGCCATAACGACCTGACATTGATCGACCACCATTGGTACACACACCAACATATTTTGTCCAGTCAATATTGTTTTCTGTTGTGAAAGTATCGAGGATATGAAACAAATCCATGGCTTTCGTACCTAATGTAATAGAGTGGCAGAATAACAGGTCCTCGAGAAATTTATTGTCTGCACCTATGAGCTACACACAACAAATCAAATGGGCAACACAGGCTTGGTGGAGGTTCGCTGCTTCATCGGCCTGTGACTGCAATTAACCTGTAGCACCACTAATGGGTATCTCTTTCCTCCCCTTGAAAGGAGGGCAGGAAGGGGTAGATTAGTGGTAAAAGAGACAATTCTTGTAGCTGATGAAATGTGGTAAGCAGTCAACCTACCTGGGGATTTGCCCTCTCTCTGGTCATAGCCTATGACCCCGTGGAACACGACAGCCCGGCCAGGCTTCTTAGAACTCAATAGGGACGTGGACAACAGAGGGTCTTGGCGCACCTCGGGCCCACACTTGTCCTGTAGCAAAGCATCACACTAAGATTAACATATGTTTTAGAAAGTGTTTGTACATACACTTATGTTCCAATGAGATCCTACTTGAAGTGAACTCCAAAACAATCATAAGCCAAGCACTTTTGCAGTATGTGAAGACCACACATTAGTCCAACACTGTTTGTGTATGGCATTGCTGTCCAAATACATCACCTCAATGGGGCATGACTGATTAAAAAATGGCAAAATAATTACATTAGCCCTCACAAATACAGATTAGAAAAGATTATTTATGATGATGATTATTATTTTTATTATTATTTTAGGGTTGTGCAAATAAATTAATAATTCCAAACATCAATTCACAAAAAATTTGTATTTAAAATTCTTTAAAAAAAAAATTATTCATTGTAGCTGAAAAAAAGCACACACATGTGCACACATGCATGCATGCGCACACACACGCTCAAATTAAAATGATCACTTTATTTCATATTTTCTTTAATAAAATGAAAATCCTCTCCGCCCGACAAAGTAGCCTAGATTATTTTGATTGGTAGTAGATGCACTTAAAATAATAACTGGGCCTAGTTATAAATACAGGTTGCTACAAAACTCTTTTTTTTTATATTAACCAGCTACGACAGGCCTATCAAGCCGGTGGGGGAAAATATATGGCTTGGATAAAATATTTACCCAGGCCACAGGCTGGAAACAGTAAAAGATGAAAAAAACTTTACTAACCCTATTCCAGTTATTTTTGCAGAATGTTATTTTTCCATTTACTATATGTATCGAATATTTTTGAAAAAATACTAGCAGCTACTAAACATCAACATTTTTATAAGTTTTTTAGAGTACGTATTTTATTTGTGTCAGTGTGTGAATGTGGGCATAGGAAACAAATGCTCTACAACCATCTCATGTTAGCAGAATGACTTAATCAATGAATTTTGTTAACTTGTTAAAAACAAAATCTTTAACTAGTTTTAGTTTATAGGTGTGAATATAATAGTTTTTTTATATACAATATTCAAATTTCCTGATTTTTCCATAGTTTTGATTATTTTGAGTTATATGACATTCACCTGTTTTCCCCAACGATAAAAAATTCATAATTTTCCAGGTTTTCCCTCTTTGTAGCCACCACGAAATAGGACAATAGAGTAGAACTCTGCTTGTACTCGGATTTCGATCTTTGAGCCGAGCTCGTCATTATAGCTTGGAATCTAGATCAAAAGTTTTGTAGGCTCGTAATTTTCGAGCTTCCTTTTGATGTACATACAAATCAATTTAGATAACTTAACATTATGAAATATTGGAAAAGATTACCTTGAAAAAAAAAAAAAGAGCCAAATTCAAAACTAAAATTTTATGTCTTTTGTCAAAATGAAATAATGAAACAATTCAGAATTTATATCATGTGAATCAAGCAGGCTGTGATGCAATGAACATCAACTATTGAGAAAATTTAGTAAACGAAAAGTAATTCAATTTTTTATCAAAATAAAAGTTGACTTGTTTAAAATCTAAAACAGTCATTAACAAAGCACAAATGAGAAATAAACTTAGCCAACCATTATTTTTGAAGTAAGAAACTGCAATAGCGATTTATTAAAATCACTAATCTCAGCCAAAATATTGGAAAATATGACTGGAAATCACCGCATCAACAAACCTAGCTGAATTGTTTTATTGTTTCCTTTACATCAGTAAATTGATAATCAAACAATAACAAACTTTTTTGGCACCGCAGCTTCTACATGTTTGGTTATATACAGATGTCCTAATTAGGCTTATGGATTTAGGGATTGGGAAGGTTATATTTACAATTTTCCATTTTCTCCCTTTTGTGTTATCTTTGTGTTCTATTTTAGGAAGTTGCGTTGCGGGTTTCACACTCCTCCCTGAAGAGTTCCAATAGGATTAAACCTAGGTCAGGGGATTGGGTGGTGACAATAGATTTTCTTTAAGAGGCAGCCATTACCTCTTTGCCCAATGGCAGCAATGTAAAGTGTGAACTGTGTTCTTCTTTTCATTGTAAAAGCCATATTGTGTTTGTCCCTTTTATATGTTTCTATCCACCTCTCCTATACCTTCTTACAAATATAATAAAATCCTATATCCTGTCGTTTCTCTGACTGTAGCCACGATGTAACGATACCAGTCTGAAAATTCTTGGTTCCATGACTTACTATGAGGTCCCCGTCATAGAAGAGCTCATTGGGTAGATAGAGAATGTCGGGATGCGATCGGAAATTCTGAATCAACTTGGTGATGAAGCGATTGTCATAGCCGTCCTCTTCTGTGTTCCTTTTGTAGAGTTCACAAGTTGACATGAGCCGTTCCAGAAGGGACACCTCTGAATGGGTGGAAAAATAAAAATTAAAACATGAGATGGTGGAAAAATTACTGTACTAATCAAATAAATCGCATGTCTAGAAGAATTAAGATTTATAAAATTGTATGCACATAAAATAAAATTATTTTAGTTTTGATTAATATGGAAATAATATATATTAGAGAAGGGTTGAATCCACTATTTTACAAATACAAATTTCCACTTTACTTTCGAATCCCGAATCTTGGAAAAAATTGAGAGCATAAGAGTCAATATAAATAATAAACATAATAGAATAAGAGAAAATAAAATAATAACTATATGTTAACATTATTTCTTATTCATCCATTCATAATGTATTAAATAGCCAAGCTGTTCTATTTGTTAATTACGGCTATAGCCGCATCTAAATTTGATATTCTCTATATTGAAAAATGACGCCTGAACATGGGAATCGATACGAGGAGCTTTGGCTTAGTGCGCTAGTGCTATAGCCACTGAGCTTTCCAGCAGTCGTCCCGTGCCCAGGGTCTTCCTTTATATTTTAGAGCAGAATTTGTGATGGACACACAGAAATAGTCAGCTTCACATGAATGATCAATTAAGATCACGAACTATCGGATAATGCAGCCACCTGGTGCTGACTACCGGAAAGGTCAGTGGTTAAAGATTTGGCATACTAAACCAAAGGTCCTGGGTTTGATTCCCGTGTCCAGGTGTCATTTTTCAATGCAAAGAATATTCCTACATTCAAGTGTTTATACATTCAGTTAAGTGTAAACTTGGATTGGGACCGGGTTGTTAAGTTCATTCTATATTTATGGTCGCTTCTGAACCACCAATAAACAAGATTAGACCTCTAAAACAAATTTCACTTGAAAAATTGAATATTTTTTTAAAGAATTCAAATCTCAAATATTCTAAGGATTCGAGGGCCCTTCTCTAAAATATTTAAAATGTCTTCCAACACCTTTAGATTTATGGGTGCATTTTTAGTCATATATTAAAAAAATTATTAATAATTTTATTTAAGAATTTTAAGATGAAAAGAAATATAGCAAACAATGCATCTGCATTCACATGAAAAGAGTAAAAATCACACTTGGTGCGCCCAGCCAATATATAAATCTAAACTACCACATCTGAGTAGAGCAAAGTGACTTTGAGCTGACTGCCGGCATTTTGGATGTTTTCAATGAAAAAGTTCATATTTAAAATCCAACTTTTTAAAGTAGTCTTTAGTATAAATCATTTCCCTACTTAAGTACAAGAAAACACTGTTTTACTCTCATCTGTTGAAGAATGAGCTTAAACAGTCTTAAGAATTAACATCAATTGTGTTTTAAATATACACAATACCATTTTCTAAAAGTATAAAGGCAATTATTTTGTTTATTGAAACAAACCATTTGGCACAATATTTCCCCTTGAAATATTTATAGCTGGTTGAAAAAAGAAATGAAATTAATTATACTCACAAATAGTTACTTTTATTTCAAGAAATAATTATAGAGTATTATCACTAGCGGTGAAAAATAACACTTTTTTTTATGGGTATGCGAGGTACACTTTTCAATTCGTAGCAAAATCAAATCGAATATTAAAAAATACTCCTGAAGTTGAAGTTTGAATACAATTAAGAAAAAAGGGTTAATGTTGGATTTTAGGCATTAAATTTCTATCTTTTACAAATTATTAAATCACAAACATGATTAACACATTTTTACCTAAGATAATAAATTAAGTTACTATTACAACATATAGTTTAATTATTCAGGCTTATTCGCTAGAGTGTCTGTCTACTGAGCATTGCCTGGCATTGCCGAAAAATTTGTTATTAGTAAAATGTGGGTTTACCCTTTTCACAGTGATGAATATAAGATGGATGTTGTGTCTATTTTATATATAAGTTAGCCTATAAGTCGTGTGATGATACAATAAATCAATTCAGAAAGTGCACGTTAAATACCTCAAATAAATAAATTTTAAAAAAACTTGGGATTTTTGTCGCATGAAAATTCATTTGTGGTGGTGTTATGAACAAATTTTAACAAATATGTATATTTTAGCTTCAAATATTTTGATTGATATAGTTGTTGAATCTAGAATTTTACTTTCAAATTGAAGTCGATAAATATTCAAAGCCAAGTCCAAGCATTCGAAGCTTTGCGCACTCCTATTTTTTTCCAAACAGAATAGCAGAATATTGAACAGATACCAAATAGCACAAATTGAGTAGTTTTCATTTTTCATTTAAAGTTGAATTTATTATTTAGTACAATCATTTTAAAATGATTGTTTGAAATGTAAATATTAGCTGCTGTGATCTTGAAAATGAAAACACTTCCCAACTCTCTCTCTGGCATGCTGTTTCTTGCACATACTTTCTCTCCCCCTCTCTCCCCAATATCCTTTTCAAGCTCTTAGCTCATATTTGCTGGCCTTGCCATTCTTTAACGCCCCTCTTAATCCCCGCCTTCTCTACAACCAGTTAGAGACCTGTGTTTTATTTCCAGCTTGTTGCTGGCATGGTCAGGAGCGGCTTGATCTTAGGGAGTGTGCACCCCCCTACCCCCACAACACGCCTCCACTTATTAATAAAAGACTTGCCAAATTATTATTCACACTTTGATGACAATTTTATCTTGCCATAATAGTTTCAAGAAAAAAGTTTTTGTTTAGGTAATAGCAGGTAATGTTTTTGAAAGGGCATGCAGTCTGGTACACAGCTGTATGCGACTTGCAGTGTGAAACCAAACCTTCACGACCTATCCGATTTTGTCGCCTGCCTTTACTGCGTGTGTCTGAAGGCGCTTTCCCTTGTGCGCCCTTAAGTTAAAATCTTGTGAGATATGCGTTGTGTATATCATGAACCAGCAATATGGTCATCAGCAACCCTACATGTTCCTGTGTCTTAAGGCACATATTCGTGCTGTGAAAAGTGTGAGTTTTTCTATGTATGGTAATTTTAGAATTCTGTCGATTTGTTAGTTTTTATGTTGTAACATTTCATGTAGGTATATTTAATAATTCAAATGACTCTTGATTAAAAAAGGGAGGTGAAATAATTAAATAGGCCATGTCCTGAGTTCTGTTTAGAAAAAACAGAAAACAAGAAAAATGAAAATCACATTTTCAAAAGACAGCTCAATTCCAAAGATGCATACAGAAAAAACGCTGGATTTGCGGTTGTGATGTGAAAAAATCTTTTTACTGTTTCCCATGAACTAGTGAGGACAATGAACATACATACATATATAGTTATGCACATTAATGACTCAGGTTTATAAAATAGATCCATGTTCTTTGGAGTGAATTTGCAATTTTTTATTTGGATTTAAATCAATGATTTTTTAACAAATATTGCTGAAATGTTTTTTAAATGTATTATTTAGAAATGAATAAAGAACTAAATCGGCTGCGTCCTCCTGATTCTAAGGTGACGAACAGCCAGTGGGCATGGTGATCCCCACACCACCCCCAACCTACTTAATAGTAACAAGGACTTGTTTTTTGACCCACCCCAAAGTTCCCCAGTCTGCTTGACAAACTTGCATATTCTGTGTGTTGAATCAAATATGTAGACATTCCCTATTTGCAGCTATTCAAAATAAAAAATATCACTGAACCCACAGTTTAATACATGAGGGCTAAGGTAGGTCACCCTATAGTAAACATTTATAAAAACACAAACAATATGGCTTTTACAGTGCAAAAATGGAACCCAGTCACCTACTTTACAATGCTGCCACCTTTTTCAATGCATAAAATTATGTGCTCTAAGAGGGGAAAACGTTTTCCTTAGAGTGTTATCACAATATGGAAAACATTCTAAAAGATTCGTCGTAACATTGTTTTAGTATTTATTTTTAATGTGTTTTGTATTATTTTAAATGTTCTAATATATTAATTGGTAGGGTGTGCGAGTATTAGAAATTTCTAATAATTAACAGCCGAATATTCGATTCAAAACTCCGAATAGCAAAAGCAGATAGTTGTGTCATAAATCTCTTAAAAGTCTCATACAGACCAGTTTATTACTCGCGAGCCGAGTGGGTAGCCAGATAATCTGGTGACTCAAGAGTTAAAAATACTCTTGTCCTTTGTTCATTATGAGGGGGGAGGGATTTTATAACAGCCGGTGGAGAGACAAACAGTTGCTTCTACTATGAAATTGCTTGCAATAAAACGTTTAGAGAAGGATAGAAATAGCTACTCCATTATATTTCAAGGTGCGTGAAAATGAAGGGGGAAGGGGAGAGGCATTATTGCAAGGTCAACCATTTGAGTGAGCCTGTTAGTCTGTTGTTACTTGTTAGCTGGATAGTCTGTTGTTACTTGTTAGCTGGATAGTCTGTTGTTACTTGTTAGCTGGATAGTCTGTTGTTACTTGTTAGCTGGATAGTCTGTTGTTACTTGTTAGCTGGATAGTCTGTTGTTACTTGTTAGCTGGATAGTCTGTTGTTACTTGTTAGCTGGATAGTCTGTTGTTACTTGTTAGCTGGATAGTCTGTTGTTACTTGTTAGCTGGATAGTCTGTTGTTAATTGTTAGCTGGACAGGGAGGCGACCCAGACAGAATAGATATTACAAGGGGTGTTCAGTCTAGAGAACATTTAATGGGTTTCAAACTTAAATACCATTTATGGGGTATCAAACCTAGACACCCAAGACAAGCTTAGAGTATAGAAGGGGTGTCAAACCTAGATACCATTTAAAAGATTTCAAACTGTGAAAACATTCAAGGGGTGTCAATCCTTGATAAAATTTAAGGGGTGTCAAATAGGGGTGGTCGGGCAACAAATATTTGTATCGGGCAGGCATTTCATTTTGCAAACAACTTTGTCACAGGGCTGTAAAATTTCAAATTACAAGTTAAAAGAGTCATATTTGATTAAAAAAATTTAAAATGGTTAGTTTAGCTCAAGAATTTATAGTTATTACTAGAACAAATTTCGCTTTGCTTTGTGAAAGTTCTGTTCCTAACAAATCTGGATAGTAATAATAAATTAAAGAAATGTAACGAAAACTAATTTAAATTAAGTTTTCGCAAGCAAAGGGCCTAAAAGTCTCAATGTGTAAATGTTGAATTTTGTTATGTTGTTGGAATTGACACAGAAAATTTAATCGCGGGAATCTTGAGTTCGCTATGTTGTAGATGTCTTGTAACCTGAGAGAAACGTTATCGTAGTTTTTTTTTAAAGCAAACATAATTTACGAATTAATAAAAATTAATAAATACTTACCTTTGTTTTTATTTGGACGAAGGTACAGGAGAAGTGGAGAGAAACATATAAAAGGGACGAACACAATATGGCTTTTACAATGAAAAGAAGTAGAGCTGGGCCGATCAGCTATTTTGCCGATTAGTCCGATGCCGATCATTTGTTGCCGATTAGGCCGATCACCGATGCCGATTATTTTTGTTTTCAATTTTAATAAGTGTATAAAGTAAAATGACCTTTAAAGCAAAAAAAAAATACTTTTACTAGTTTTATAATGTCCAATATAGTTTTGTTTTAATAACATTTAAATATAAACTTTTAAAATGTAAAGGTTGTTTAGTTATTATTTTATATTGTTATTGTTAGGACAAGTGAACCTGTCACTAAACAAAAACAAATCACATTAATAAATAACAAATATACCGATACATGTTAGATAATTAAAATATGATTTCACATTTATGATTAAATAGGCCTACTGACCCTTTCATTAGACAAAGACAAATCATAATCAGCAAATTTAAATTTAATTTTTATGATAAAAAATAATCAAGGCACACATATTTTTTCACACAAGGAGAATAGGCCTACTTTATTTTGTTTTTAAATGAACTAGGAATTTTTACATCCAATGTCTATTAAAATATGGCTTCAATACTAAACAATTTTTAACAATCGTAATATTTTTGTGAATTGTGATTTAGATATATCATAACATAGGTTTTTGTGATTCTACAAAGCATTCCATCATAATTTAACTACTAAATATTAATATCGTATAGAAATAAGTGGTTTCTTAAAAAAAGTATAATAAAAAGGCATCACCATTTTTAAACAGTAATCCGATCTTTTTATTAACAATTTAAATAATCTTAATGAAAAATAACATTTTTAACTACCTTTAGAAAATCGAATGAACGGTGAACGGGTCAAAATGAATGGATCATTGAACTGAACCAGATACAATGAATCGTTCATTTAAAAGAACGATTTTGCCCCTCTCTACTTCAATATGATATAATAAATAATAAATAACATAATGTGCAACGAAAGTTATTTTTCGTGTTTTTTTTTAAGAAATACTTTAAAACTTATTTTAATTTACTTTTAACTAATAAAGAAAATGTAAAATTTAAATATTAATATATATTAATTAAATTCATATTGAAATATGAGCGAAACAAATTCCATGCCAGTGGAAAGTTTTGTACTTGCATTAAAAGAAAAACGGTTTCCATTTAAAACAAAATGTGCTCATGTGCGAGATTATTACGTCCGATGTTTCATTTTTTGGGCATCTTTAACAAATCGAAATAAAACAATACCAATCTGCTAATACTTTATTTTATGATTATTAGATTTGTTACTTGTGAGTATTTTTATTTCTAATAACGTGCATAAATTTGAAAAAGACCTATTGTAAATATATTTATTTTGATATATTTTGTTTGGAATGTTGGATGTGCTGTTTATTTCAAACCTATGTCGCTAAGAACAAGCTAATTATTCAAAGATCACATACGAGAGAGCAGAGATAAAATATATTTTTTTAGGACTTAAAATATATCCACACATTTTGAATAATCGGCATAAATAATCGGAGATTCAAACACCGATCATCGGAATCGCCGGTTATGCAATAATCGGCCGATGATCGGATTAATAATCGGCATCGGCCCAGCCCTAAAAAGAAGAACACAGTTCACACTTTACATTGCTACCATTGGACAAAGCGGTAATGGCTGCCTCTTAAAGAAAACCGATCATCACCGCTCAATCCCCCGACCTAGATTTCATTCTATCGAAACTTATCAGGGGGAGTGTGAAATGCGCAACTCAACTTTCAGAAAAAATAAAAATAAAAGAGAGAAAATGGAAAATTGTAAAGAATGATAGGACACATAGATAGGAACATGTAAAAGGTAAAACACACTAGTTTTTTCAAAGTTTGAATTAGAGTTTAGTGCTAACATGGTATTATATACTTACCAAGTTCTTGAGATGCCCGATAAAAATACGGGCATAAAAAATACTCGCCCGACATTCCAGGATTTTTAGATGCCTGATTTGTCAGAAATTTCGGGTGCCCGACCACCCCTAGTGTCAAGCCTAGATAACATTTAAGGGGGTGTGTTAAGCTTAGAGAACATTTAAAGGGGTCAAGAACTATTTTTATCATTCATTACTGTTGTGTTATTTTAGTAAACTTATTGTTGCATAGTATGAAAGTGTCAGAGATATGAGTGAGACTAGTAATAACATTCAGTATTCAGCCAGTCCTTGTAATGAATGGAGTGAAAGTGTCGCTTGTAGGGTCAAATGGTGGCTTGGCAGACTGATGTGCAATAGTCGGTACCTTCTGGCTCAGTGAGGAAAGCAACAGGAAACTACTGCACTCCTGATTTCCCTAGTACGCATTTCAGTGCTGTCTAGGCTTTCAGCTGACAATGGAATTATTTAGGATCCAACCAAACTTTAGAAAATGAGAACTACACTTTGGAATAATAGAAACGATGAACGAATTAAAATATGACCTTATTTACTAATCAATCCATTATTTTACTACTACTACTACTACTACCACTACTACTACTGCTACTACCACTACTTCTACTGCTACTACCAGTACTACTACTTCTACTATTACTACTACTACTTCTATTACTACTACTACTATTACTACTACTACTACTAAATACTACCACCACCACCACCACCACCACCACTGATGATAATAATAATAATAATTAAGGATAATAATAAATAATAATAAATCATAATTGATAATAAAAAAATAATAATAATAGTAATAAATAATAATAATAAATAAAAATAATGTTTTAATTTAAATAAATATAATCTCTACACTGCCCAATTAAACATTCCCCATGCAATTTATAAATTTAAATTTCTTTCAAAACTTATCATAAAATTTAAAAAATTTGATTTAGGTGAAACCCGCTGTCTAAGAAACTGGATCAAAAGTTCCTCTCAATTTCTTGAAATTTTGTTTTAAATTCAGACTTATTTTTATTAATAGCAGCTCAAACAACAATGTTTGGAAGTAATTTTTTGCATTTCGCATACTTATATATAAAATCACATTTTCAAAAGGAATTTAATAATATAAATTATTTTTATCAAAAATGTAAGAAAAATCTACTATTTGATTTGTACTACTCGGTATTCGTTCTGTAGCGTTTATTGATATAACGCTACAAGAAGTAATTAAATCAACGACTAGACACTGGTGAAATAAACAAAAGTGGACTCACCATTGCCCCATTATATTATGTTGTGTTATTGCGCCTCCCGAGCAGGCCTCCCGCACTACGTTCCACTATAAACTTTGTGCTTAGACTAACTGAATGAAGCTCGTAGTGCGAGTCGTTGCAAGGCATGACGGGAAAAAGGTGTGACGTATAGTACCCGAGACGTCAGTGTGCTATAGAAACATTTGTTCTGGATCTTTCTCTATGCTTCTCAACTATTCTCAACTATTCTTCAACTTTCTAGCTGTTCCATCCCTCTTTTGTCTTGGTTGTGATTCTCCTTTGTTTTGGTGTACCCCTCCTCCCCCTCTCTGAGCTAGAATACTAGCATATATATTGATGTAGGATGCATGGAACTTTACTCTTGTCTGGACTTCCTCCAGAAACACTTATTGGTGTTCAGGATGATCAAAAGGTATACAAATTCCCTTTCGGCAAATGTATTCTAAAATTCACTTTCGGTCAACATTTTAAATTTTAATGATTTTCTAAACAGTTTATATATTTAAAAAGGACATAGAATATTTTCTGTCATGTTTTGTAGACACGAAGTCCCCTTCTGGGCGTGTGTCTGTTAATATCATTGTTACATCATGGAGACGCCATGTAACTCACTACTTGTCAAATTTATAGCCTGTTCGGCATGAGAAACTAAGTTTGACTTAGAATAATTTTTTGATAACTAATGGCTTTTGCATTATGTAGACTTAAAGTCCCCTTCTGGGTTTTTGTAAATGTTTAATATTTTCACATGTTATGGAAAAGCCATCCTTTGTATTGGAGAATTAACCTTATAGTCTGTCCGGCTAGGAAGCTATAAATTTAAACTTGTAAATTTTTTGGTAAAGTTCAACACATAATCTTTTATGTGTGTTGAATAAGAAAAGGGAAAATGATGGCTAGATTAAAGCTAGCATTTAAAATCGCCGCTAAGCTGTTTTTGGTTAAGGACCTTAAGTCCACTGTTGGAGTTGGTTGTTTTTGAAAAGAGTTTTTTTATACTTCAAAGTTAGAGTTTGTTATTATAGGACTAGATCGATCTTTGAGATCATTATTGAGACTTCAAATTATTGTTATTGTTATTGTTATACTAAAATTTACATATATATATTCCTTATGTTTGTGCAATATTTAAATACCTACATTTCATATTAATAAAATGACTAATACCGTTTACCTTTTTTACCTATTGATAGGAAATTTTTATAATATTTAATATATGAGATATTTGTAGAGCGGGTTCGTGGAGGCGGAACTCAAATGGACCTGAGTACGGTCCATTTGTTTTGTGTTGGTCCTATCGGCTCCTCTGCAATTATTGTCTTTGAATTTTTTTTTAATTATTTGTTTTTTGTTGTGCACCGGCCTTAATTCATCGTTGAATTAAGGGGTGTTTTACAGTTAAAAATTTTGATATTTGATTTGATAAATAATCCTATTCGCACACCCCTCCGTTAATTCATATATTTTATTAAACATTATTCAAATTACCAATATTAATATGTTTAATTTGTTCTCAACTTTTATAAGCCAAAATTCATATCCAATTTTTGAAACCAAATCTTATCTTATCTTAAAGTCATCATTGTCTTCATCAACTGTTTCCAGCCTGTGGCCAGTTCAGTTTAGTAAAATACCTCCATCTTTCTCTATCCTTCCACCATTCTTCTCTTCTAGCTTGTACATTTTCTATTATCTGCTCCTCCCATCGTTTTCTTGGCCTCCCTTGCAGTCTTTTCCCTACATACTTCATTTCCAAAATTTTTTGTGGGATTCTTTACTTTTCCATCTTAAAGTGATGATTTAAATATTCAAGCTATTATGTTTGTTAACTATAGTTATAGCCACATCTAAATATCATATTCTTTAAAGTGAAAAATGACACAAAAAATATGAGAATCAAAACCGGGAGTTTTGGCTTAGTATGTCAACAATCTTTCCAACGAGCTATAGATGAACTGTCCTACGTGCAGGGTAGCTGTTCACTCATATTTAAAGGCAGAATCTGTGATGAACGTTTGGAAATTGTCAGCTACATATGAGCGATCAATTAAGATCTTGGGCTATCAGATAACGCAGCCATCTTCGATTCGGGACAGCCTTATGCTGCCAATAGTAAAAATACACATATTATCTTATTTATCTATTTCAGCCTACAGCCTGGAAACACGCGCGTTATCCAAAAGAGAAGAAAGCCATATACAAGCCACGGAAATGAAATTTCTCTGCACGATGATGGGAAAGACTAAGAGAAACCAAATAAGAAATAATTTTATACAAACACCAACTAAAATGAAAGAACCCTTACATGGAAAATCACCAGATCAAGGCTGAAATGGTTCAAGCATGTGAAGAGTGGCGAGGAAGTGGCTGGGGGAGGTAATCAGCAGAAGACTGAGAGGAAGAGTGATAAGACGGATGGACGCTGTAAAGGAAGACGTGACAGGAATGATGAAGAAATGTATCTAGACAGGAAGAAATGGAAGAGACTCACAAATTGTACCCGGTTCGCTGGAACAATAAAGTGATTATGATAATGATCTTAAAGTGTTCTTTATACTCTATTCCCATTCATTGAGGTAAACATTTCAAGACAAGACATAAAGAAGACCCACCTAGCCACTGTTGTGCTCTCATAGAGTTACAGACCGGCCCTAGCTGAAGGGGGTCTCCAGCTAGAACCAACTGCCCCCCTCCTGGATTACGGGCACAGGGTGGCTCCAGGATCCCTGCGACAGGTACTAAGGATTCTGGTTCCTGAGCCTGAGCGCACTCGTCCACAAAAATATGGGTAAAGGGATACTTCTTGTGGTACACGTCATCATCTTCCGACTGTTCTGGGACTAATCTGTACACAGCCAAAAAGAAAATATTTACATAAAACATAGTGATGTCTCGATTCAGTAAAACCAATTACAATTACTTATTATGTGTATATCTCTATAAGTGTTTTAAATAAAGTGCTTTAAGAAAAATATAAAATGTAATTAAATAAATCCGGAAGTTATAGAAAAGTGAATAACAAATTAGAGTAAAAACACTAATACAGATTAGTATTAGTCACCTACTGTTTCCCGAGGAATACGCTAATGAGGCAGTGAGATAGTGGAGGGTTTATAAATATGTGTTAGTGTGTTTACTTTAATTTGTGGTTCATTTTACTACAACTCCATCATATTTAACGAATAAATGATTAAAAGGCCATATTGTGTTTGTTCCCTTTTGAATGTTTTCCATCCACCTTTTTTGTACCTTCTTCTAAATATATGCTATGAATTACTTATATTTGATAGACGTTGGAAATCAATTGCTCAGACTTAAATTATTTTGCACCAAGGCAAAAAAATAAATAAAAATAAATCTTAAATTTGAAATCTTGTTGATTAAAAGATTCGAAGGACGCATTGCACTTAACAATAAAGAGTAGGCTTACTCACCTGCTCGAACTAATGAGGGTGCACACAATAATTCTATATTTGACCAACTCGTCTTTCCTCAGCTGGTAGAAGCAAATCTTCTTGTGCATGTTGCTGTAGGGATATATGTCCTGAGGAACTGTCTCACTGTGTAAAACAAGGGTGTGATGATTAGTAACAGCAAACAGCTGATTGTTAATTAATTCAAAATATCATGATTAATTTGTATTTACCCGCCTCGGTGGCGTAGTTGGCTAACGCGCAGTCGTGTTGAGTCAGACCACCGAGGACGGGGAGATCGAGGTTCGAATCTTGGTCGGGTGAACTGTTTTTTTCCCCTAAATGGTTTCCACTCTCCTCCACGCAAATGCGGTTCACTTCTCTAAATTCAACCTTCCCAATTCTAATCCATTAGTGTAATTAGTACTTAAGCGTATAACCCGAACGGGTAGTAAGACGCGTGCTAAAAAAAAATTGTATTTGTTTTTAATTTTAAATGCACCATGCACACCTTAGCTGCAAACTAAAATCAATCATTAGAGTAGACATCAGGAATTGTTCCATATGATAAGAAAATGGTCCAGCAGCCAACTTACGTAACTGTTCCGTTCACTTCAAAGATTACAGGTTTCTTTTTCCCTACAAGCTCTAAAATGTATTATTTCATACCATGGTCTGACATCAAGTAGGCTGTGCAATGGTTATTTTCATAGTGAGCTTGTTTATTAGTTAGTTTATTTATGGTTTGGTTATCTTAAGATTCAATCCAAACAAACATTGACCATAATGGGGGGGGGGGGGGAGTGTTTTTCTAACAAAATAAGTTGAGGCTTTATTAGTAATTATAGGATTCAGAAATTGAAATAAGTGAGGAACATGATACAGATAGTATTGTGGACAGTGTCACATATATTGATTCAAGGAGCGAAGAATATGGAATAGAGTTAGACCAAGGTGATCGTATTACAAGTTTATCATACACTAATTAACAATTAAGGTGGGTTTGTGTCAGTAATGTGACATTTAAAAAAGTATTTAATTAAATTTCAAACAAAATAATAGATTCAAATAAAAGTAAAAGCCAGAAGACATTTATTTTGAAACACTGCAAAAATAGCCTATTTTTACATGCATTTAATTCCTGGCACTATTTACAATTACTGTATGTGAAAATCAAAATTATCCTGTACTACACAGGAGAAAGAATTGGAGTTGGATTCTTGCTGGAAGAAGGCCAACGAGTACTGAAAGAAAACAACTGAGATCTTCAACATCATTCTTCTTGAGAAATGAGCCTAACCTAAGCAAGCATGCGGGCTGGATTGTTAAGAAACTGAGTGACTAGTAGATTACAGTGATGTTAGTGATTTGTGAGCAAGCCACATAAATAGCATTATCAGTGTAATATTCTTGAGAGTATAGCAATAAGCTGTATATTTCAAACATTTATTTTAGTACTATTCTGTATTTTACATTTATTCACTGGATTTAATAATAAGTATTGACCTCTATGAACTGTTTCAACTCCGCTGGATATAAACATTACAATCAACCATCTTAGCTTTGTAGACTGAGAGAGCGCACACGTGCAACAACAGTGACGGCATGCGATTGGCCAGCTATAGCAAGTCAACTTTAATAGTGAGTTTCATCACGAGCAGTGTCATGCCCACAGCTATAGCAAGTTAACGTAGAAGGTTTTTTAAAAAAAAGTTTCTTTGCATAGGGTATGTCTGTGCATTCTCTGGCATCTCACGATTGTTTTAAATAATTATGGCGCACGAACAACTTAAATCACTAACCAGAAATCGTGGTGTTTTAAGTGGAAGCCTCACACATATGCAAACATTTATAGATCAATTTAATGAAATAAACACAAGCATAAATGAAGTAAAGGCGCGTTATAAGAAATTAAGGTAAATCTAGGGGCAAATTTCAGGTAATTCAATTACAAATTGAACAAACTGATCTAGAGTCAACTACTGAAAATGAAGGATATAGGCAAGAATTTGAGGATAAATACTACACAGTTTGCGCAACTATGCAGGATTTAATAGAACACAGTACGGTAGCGCCAAGTTTAACAATTAATGACTCAGATGAATCAGTAAATTCAAGTTCACACTCCTGTAATAATTCAAGAATACGATTACTTGCAATAAAACTAGCTACTTTCGATGGCGAATATGAGAAATGGACAACCTTTTCGGACAGTTTCAAGGTCATGGTACATGAGAACGGACAAGTGCCTACACTCCAGAAGTTTCAGTATCTTGTGTCATCACTATCCAAGGTCATGGTACATGAGAACGGACAAGTGCCTACACTCCAGAAGTTTCAGTATCTTGTGTCATCACTATCCAAGGTCATGGTACATGAGAACGGACAAGTGCCTACACTCCAGAAGTTTGAGTATCTTGTGTCATCACTATCCAAGGTCATGGTACATGAGAACGGACAAGTGCCTACACTCCAGAAGTTTCAGTATCTTGTGTCATCACTATCCAAGGTCATGGTACATGAGAACGGACAAGTGCCTACACTCCAGAAGTTTCAGTATCTTGTGTCATCACTATCCAAGGTCATGGTACATGAGAACGGACAAGTGCCTACACTCCAGAAGTTTCAGTATCTTGTGTCATCACTATCCAAGGTCATGGTACATGAGAACGGACAAGTGCCTACACTCCAGAAGTTTCAGTATCTTGTGTCATCACTATCCAAGGTCATGGTACATGAGAACGGACAAGTGCCTACACTCCAGAAGTTTCAGTATCTTGTGTCATCACTATCCAAGGTCATGGTACATGAGAACGGACAAGTGCCTACACTCCAGAAGTTTGAGTATCTTGTGTCATCACTATCCAAGGTCATGGTACATGAGAACGGACAAGTGCCTACACTCCAGAAGTTTCAGTATCTTGTGTCATCACTATCCAAGGTCATGGTACATGAGAACGGACAAGTGCCTACACTCCAGAAGTTTCAGTATCTTGTGTCATCACTATCAGGTCAGGCCGCACAGTTAGTACAGAACCTAACTCTTACGGCAGATAATTATTCAGCGGCATGGAAGGTACTTGAGGAGAGATACCAAAACAAACGTCTTATCGAATATACCCATGTAAGGCAATTGCTAGACATTCAACCTATCCAGCAGGAATCTGCAGTAGAATTACTACAATTCATTAACACTGCAAAGAGTAACTTAAATGCAGTTAGGGCGCTCAACATTGACATACCTTTACATTACCTACTTCTTGTCCATCTCTTCACACAGAGAATTGATGTTATGACAAAGCAAGAATGGGCGCTAATAATTTCTGATAAGTAATTTCCGACATTAGATAGTTTCAATGAATTTTTGGAACGTCGAAGGCAGGCACTAGAAAATATTAGGCCTTTTGATAATGAACATATCAATTTAGGCAAACATTATATTAATTTCAAGGGGACACCATGGCAGCCAGTACTAAAAAGGTTCGGGTGAGTGCAAACAACCAGATAATGCTTGTTTAAGTCCTACTCAGGACAGCTATTGTAGTCTCAACCGGCGAAGCCAGACTCAAGTGTTATTGTCTACAGCGATCATCAAGGTCAAGGGCAACCTGGGTCGCACTCACCCATGCAAAGTACTTTTGGATTGTGGTTCACAGTCAAACTTCATCATGGAAACACTTGCTCAGAGGTTAAAACTGAGACGTCAGCGCAACCTATTGCCAATTGCAGAACTCAATGACATGGCTGTTACAGCTTCAGAGAGTGTGGACGTACAATTAATGTCAAGGTTTTCAGAGTACTCGGCTAATGTAACATGCTATGTACTTTCTAATATTACGGTTGTTATGCCAGCTACACATCTAAACATTGGTGAGTGGTGTATCCCTGACGACATTAAGCGAGCAGATGACAAGTTTCACATCCCTGGTCATATAGACATGCTTTTAGACTCTAAATTGTTCCTGAACCTACTAAAGGATGGGCGGTGGACACGTGATCAAAATAATCCTATACTACAGGAGACAGAATTGGGTTGGATTCTTGCTGGAAGGATGCCAAAGAGTACTGGAAGCAAGCAACTGAGGATCTTCCACATCATTCTTCTTGAGAAATGAGCCTAACCTAAGCAAGCAGCTGCAACGATTCTGGGAACAAGAAGAGTTTCTATCTTTTCCATGCACCAACGAGGAAAAGTATTGTGAGCAGCACTTTACTGACAATACATCAAGGGATGAAACAGGACGTTTCGTCGTAGGTTTGCCTCAAAGGACAGATCACGCCTCATTGGGTGAATCCATCATCGGTGCCAAGAACAGATTCCAACCTCTGGAAAGGAAATTCTGCAAGGACAAAGTTCTTCGAGAAAATTATGTAAGGTTTATGGAGGAGAACCAGGGCTTAGGCCACATGAAGCTGTTGCCTGCACCTAATTCCCACCCAAGGTCAGAGTGCAATGCTACTATGGAACCAGCGTTCTATTTACCTCATCATGCTGTCCACAAGGCACAGGTCGTTGAGTTTGTTATCCATCCCTTCGACTTCGAGGGTACCGGGTTGATGTAGTTGACGACGGAGACGGAGACGTCACGGTGTGGTCAGATACGTGTGGGTCGGGGTAGGAAAAAGGTCGGCGAGTGTGTTCTGTTAACGTTAGTCGCGGTGGAACACAAGGATATTCCGTTAACGTTAGTCGCGGTGGAACAGAAGGATGTTCCGTTAACGTTAGTCGCGGTGGAACAGAAGGATGTTCCGTTAACGTTAGTCGCGGTGGAACAGAAGGATGTTCCGTTAACGTTAGCCGCGGTGGAACAGAAGGATGTTCTGTTAACGTTAGCCGCGGTGGAACAGAAGGATGTTCCGTTAACGTTAGTCGCGGTGGAACAGAAGGATGTTCCGTTAACGTTAGCCGCGGTGGAACAGAAGGATGTTCCGTTAACGTTAGTCGCGGTGGAACAGAAGGATGTTCCGTTAACGTTAGTCGCGGTGGAACAGAAGGATGTTCCGTTAACGTTAGTCGCGGTGGAACAGAAGGATGTTCCGTTAACGTTAGTCGCGGTGGAACAGAAGGATGTTCCGTTAACATTAGTCGCGGTGGAACGGCAGGATGTTTCGTTTAACGTTAGTCGCCGGTGGAACGGAAGGATGTTTCGTTAACGTTAGTCGCGGTGGAACGGGAGGATGTTCCGGCAACGTTAGTCGCGGTGGAACGGAAGGATGTTCCGGCAACATTAGTCGCGTGGAACTGAAGGAGGTTCCGGCAACGCGAGTCGCGGTGGAACATGAGGAAGTCCCGGCAATGTGAGAGTCGCGGTGGGAGGTATGTTGATGGTGGAGAGAGAGAGAGAGGGTTAAACAAATTGCTCTTTCATAACAATAGACAATTTAATGAGCTCTCTCATATAGGTGGTGCACCCGGATGGGTCCCCACTGATTGGCCGAGGCTGACTGGCTGACTGGCCTTGAGACCAAGGAATCACCGTATTAAATACCCTCCACTGCTGCCTGGCCTTGTCCAATGAGAGAAACAGGGGCTTCCCATTGGTGCGTGCAAATTGGAGGGATAGTGCCCATCCCGCGAGTCAATAGAGGCAGGAGTTCTCTTTGGCGCTGTGTATAGAGGTGCACTCGTCACGGACGTCTTCGAAGACATGGACTGTGGAGCGGTCCAGGCAGTAGAGAGGGTGGGTGGCGCGGCCTGTGCAAGTGTGGAGGAAAGAGACAAGGGGCTGACTCAACAGTGAGGGACAACAAGTTTTTATTAGATTTATTAGTAATTATAGGATTCAGAAATTTAAATAAGTGTGGAACGTGATATGTATATAGATCTGATATACATCTAAAATTAAGCAACCAAACAGGGTTCTCTTTTGTGCGCGTGATAGAATAAAATAATAATTAAGTCTGAGTTGTTTAATTCAGTGGTCCTCTTGGTTGTTATAAATATGGATTCCTCAGCTGTCAATCTAGAATATTTGAGATATATTATATATTCCCATCCAATCTCCTTTCCCTGTGTTTGTCCTTTATGTTTTACCTTTTATATGTTCCTATCTGTGTCCTATCATTCTTTACCATTTTTCATTTTCTCCCTTTGTGTTTTTTTGGTTTCCTCTTTTAGAAAGTTGTGTTGCGAGTTTCACACTCCTCTCTAATGAGTTCCGATAGAATGAAACCAAGGTCGGGGGATTGGGCGTGCCGATCAATTTTCTTTAAGGGCAGCCATTACCTCTTTGTCCAATGGCAACAATGTAAAGTGTGAACTGTGTTCTTCTTTTCATTGTAAAAGGCATATTGTGTTCGTCCCTTTTATATGTTTCTATCCACCTTTCCTGAACCTTCTTACAAATATAATGCAATTGCCTCATAAAGTGAAAAGAGGTTTTCCTTATTGAGCCGTGAAAAAATATTACAACCTTAATGGTTTAAGAAGAACATATATCGTAGATACTCAATTTGTTTAAAAATGAGGTAGCCCAATGGCTAAATAATTTTATAATAAAGGAAATTGATAAAACTAAAGAAAAAGGAAAAATAAACTACTAGAGTAAATTTGATGAAGAAAGCCCACCTAGGGAAAGAGGGAAAATGTGGGAAGAATCCAATGCACAAAGGTGACATCTTCCTCCTTTCTTCTGTCTTCTATAGTAGAAGTAGTAACACACATTTTAACACAAATAGAATAATATTTCGGCATTGTTGCCTTTATCAAACACAAAGAAGAAAAAAGAGAGTACAAATAACACAAACACTGGATTACTCCATTTTCAAAATCAATTCAAAATGGAGTAATCCAGTGTTTGTGTTATTTGTACTCTCTTCAGGGGTGGAGGAGATCCCCAACCCTTGGGAAAATGTCAGGGAATTTATCCATTCCCCCCCCCCCCCCCCCCCAGATGAAAGTCGGCGGAAAGACCCTTTCCCAGCAAGGGTTCGGGCGGGAAATAAATCCCGCTTATTGTTTCAGCAGGTACTACTGGCTTAATCTCTATTGGAGACAGTTATCTTCTTTGTTCTGTAGCAAACTGGGGTGAGGGGTGTATTTTACTGCCTGTGGTGAGACAATGTGCTCTGTCTATCAACAGTTATTTGTTGGGCTGAGCAAGAGAGAGAGCTTTAAAGATTTAGAGAAGGACAGAGCTATATTATACTCCGACCATATTTTGTGGCATAGAAATGAAGGGGGAGGAAGCTTGCCAAGGTCAACTATTTATGAGCATCAGCCTATCGGTTGTTAGCAACCTAACAAAGAGTAAGATCACAGGGGTGTTAAAATAAATAACCTTTAAGGGGTTTCATACCTAAATAATATTAATAGGGTTTAAAACCTAGATAAGCTTTAAGTGATTTTAGACCTAGCACATTTAAGGTGTTTCAAACTTAGAAAACATATAAGGGGTTTCATAACTTGAGAATATTCAAACAATATGTAATCCAAAACCCTAACCTAGATAACCTTTAAGAGGTATTAAAATAGAAACATTTAAGAAGGGTAAAATAAATACATTTTTTTAAATATCTTTTGCACGCTTCCAATAAGTAGTTAAGTATAAAACACAATTTTCAAAAGAGATTAACTAATAAAAATTATGTATTCTAATTAATTATTCGATTTGTACTATTTAATATTTGTCCTTTTTTTTTTTTTGCTATTTGTTTCAATAAAATATTTGCACACCCGTATCTATATTACTATGTTTTTTATGATATATTTTTTGTATTATATTTAATTATGTCAACGATTTTACAAGTATTACCATATTAGTATAAAAACAACATATATTTTTAATCTCGAATTAATCTAAAGCCTCATTTTTATAATTTCCCTTTCCCGTTCCCGTCCCAATACCGATATTTTGACTCATTTCCTGTCCCATTTCGATATAAAAATGTCATTCCTGTCCAGCGCTAACTCTCTTCTTTCTTCTTTGTGTTTGATAAAGACAACAATGCCGAAATATTATTCTATTTGTGTTAAAAAGTGTATGTGACTATTTCTACTATAGAAGACAGAAGAAAGGAAGAAGATGTCACCTTTGTGCTTTGGATTATTCCCACATTTTTTCCTCTTTCCCTAGGTGGGCTTTCTTTCTTTCTTTCTTTTATTAAATTTACTCTTAGTAGTTTATTTTTCCCTTTTCTTTAGTTTTATCAATTTCCAGATAATCTAATTTGTGACAAATGATTGGATTTTGTTAAATAAAAGGTAGTGAAACCTCAAATTAATGTTATATAGTTACATCTTGTGCTATATGTCAAGTAATGGTCGTTGTAAGCCGAAAGCTTGATAGAAGTGTTATGTAGCTTCAACCTGAGTATTTAGTAGCAACAAGAATATGGGTCTACATAGGCTGTGCTTAACGCCGAGTGAAAACATCTATGTTTTAGTTCCAGCCCCTCTTGTGAACTATGTAACCTTTGCTGTAGTTGGTCAGTCTCCGGTAAGGGGATGAAAAGTCTAAGATGGTGAGGAAATGGAAATAGAAGTTTTACTTGGAGTCTCCTGATGATGAGTGAGGTTAGCTAAGGCATGAACTGGGACAGTTCCGTCAAGAGTGTACGAGATCATGTGTGTGATTAGTTCAGGATACAGCCATCAATTTAACTCTCATATATAGCTTGTTTCTACCATGTTAACTTAATTGCAATAATAAACAGACCATCTAAAACTATAACCAGGTGTAGTTCCAGCCCCATGATGCCTATCTTGGTCATCCAATTCCCACACCATCCTGATAAAAGTCACAAAGTTGTATTTCGGTATTAAAAGTGAGTATATAGTGTGTATATATCTGGCCAATGTAATGTTCAGGGCTGCCACTATTTTCTTACAAGCACATCTTGTGTGTTTTCCAGCTTTTCCAAAAATAATTTCTATTTTTCCAGGCAGCTTGGATTTAAGAACGAATAAAATTTCACTTAATCAAGGTGACTGGTGTGACGTCATGTAACTTATGTTTAAGAGGATGATTTAAGAGTGATGGAGAAATACGTCTTCTGTCGCTTCACAATCCTTGTTTAAAGGGTAATGAGATATGCTTGAATGAGCATGCTTAATTCTTCAGTTCATTTTTTTGTCTATCCAAAGACTCACTATTTCAAGTTGTAAGGTGTAATATATGTAGTCATAAATTAACAAATACTTCAGTATTTTTACCAGGTTTTGCAAAATTCCCTGTGTTTTCTCCCGTTACAAAATATTCTTTGTGTTTTACCGGCTTTCCAGATGCAAGTCAGTCAACCTTACAGTCCAACCAAGAACATCAGTCCACTCTCTTGACCTTATGAATCTATCTGTGACAATGAAACCTTGTCTTTAAAATGTGTGTGTGTGTTTTTTTTAATGTTCTATCCAAACAAACAATTTCTAATCCAGTATCACTAAGGTGTGCCGGCTATCCCTCCTAATTTGAACTACAATTTAGCCTAGTGATCTATTCTATGAAGTTAAGAACATAATTTATTTATTGAACTCTTAACTCAACATTAAGGAATGTGAAATGCACGCGTTTCACACTCCTCCCTGA
Source organism: Timema podura (assembly GCA_033556935.1). Taxonomy (NCBI): domain Eukaryota; kingdom Metazoa; phylum Arthropoda; class Insecta; order Phasmatodea; family Timematidae; genus Timema; species Timema podura. The sequence continues at coordinate 52,204,645 of JAVRXN010000007.1, read as the reverse complement.
TGGGTGCCCGATAGAATAAAACCTAGGTCGGGGATTGGGCGGTAACAATCGACTTTCTTCAAGAGGCAGCCAATACCTCTTTGTCCAATGGAAGCATCGTAAAATGTGAACTGTGTTCGTTTTTTCTTTCACTGTAAAAGCCATATTATGTTTGTTTTTTTTGTATGTTTCTATCCCCCTTTCCTGTATCTTCTTCCAAATATAATACAATTACCTCATAAAGGGAAAAGAGGTTTTCCTCAAAGAGATATATCAACATTAATGAAAAAACTTTGGCTTGCAGACCCCTAGTAAGAACACATCCATATCAGTGAGCCCACAGTAAAAGGCAGTAAGCTAATAACAGGTAGGTATGGGTTTGAATCCCAGCTGCATGTAGTGAGATTATTATTTTTTAAACTAAATGGCTTATCACAAGTGTGGGCACAGATCCTCTCAAATTCTACCTTCCTTATGCCAAGTTAACACTTACATATCTCGAGAGGATGAATGCAGACGAAGTAATTCACTCTTGGTGCAGCCAAAGCTTATCAGCCTCTGTGTTAGGTGGTCACACGCAGCATTGGACGGAGCACACACCAATATACGAGATCTCAGGCGCTTCTTCACCTGCGCAAGACAACAAATGGTTGTTGACAGTCAAGTGAGAGTAACACTGGTTCCTATTAAACAAAGTTGTGCAGTTTTGAACAAGATTAGCTGGCTTAGGCAGAGGAGAAAGGGAGGAAGGGGTGCCAAACAGGGCCATTGCACGAAATATATCCGGGGCGCGGGGGTGAACCAAAGTTTTTTTCCAACTCTAAGCATTTCGAAACTGGAAAATTTCCTAAGTGGCAAAGGAGAGTACAAGGGCAATGTTGAAAACGGGGTGGGGGTAGAGGTGCGCAGAAGGCTCCCAGTATTTTTTTAAAATTTGGGGTGATAATCACGCCTTGAACAGAGCTTTTAGGCAACTGTATTTTTAAATTTATTTGTTGATCCTAGGTTTTTAAAGCTACGAGGCCTTTTTAGTGCATAAGGAAATAACTTGAACTATTATTTATTTCAGTTTATCTACATCTAAGCTAAATATCCAATTGAGCTTAAATATATTTATTTAGATTTGCATATAGCGTTCAAATCGTGTATTTTTGATTAAAAAATATAAATGACTTTATTACAGCGGTTTCCAACAATTTTGTAGTTTATGACCACAACTTTTCTCTCTGTGGCCATCACAACCCTTTGATAAATTAAAAGTGTTCAAAGCCTAGTTTTTAAGTTTTTTTCACTGTGTTTTACTATCAGCCCGAACTATATACAGTTAAATACACCAATGGGATAGGTAACATTTGCTTAGAGGGGTATTTAAAAGTTCGCATCTTCATATAATCATTAAAATCCTTGAAAAAGTAAATATAAAGCTAAAACCTCTATAATGTGACCCCACACAAAACATGCTGCAACCCCAGGTTAGAAACCACTGCTTTTATAAAACACTTGGAAGCAATATTTAACTAGTTAGCTCCCTTAGCTGTAGAACTCGCTCGTCACTTTATCAAAAAATTAGCAATTTGGCCATGTTTATTTAAAAACATTTTCAAATGTAAAATAAAGCAATAAAAATTAGAATTTATCGATATCCCTACAGTATATTGATACCTGTCTACCAACGTCCTGCTTCATAGCCATGGAAGTTGCCCTAAAATGTTAATACTGGTACGTGAGTAAACTTCACAACATATTGTAACTTAGCGCGTGAGGGGGAAGGGGTTTCCCCTGACATTTTATTAAATAACTTATGGCAAATTCGAAATCAGCACTCTAAACAACATGGTTATACGAAATTTCATGCAAATTGAACACTAAATAATGAATTTAAAAATGTATCCCAAATTTGAAAATGTTAAAGGATGAAAAAAATACTTAATTTTTGTTTAATGTAGTTTACTTAATCAAATGAAAAATTATATGAATTGTAACAATGTAACACAGCCATATTACTCCTCTTCCTTCATTGTTGCTTTGAGCCTATTTAAATTGCTTTCATGAAACCCTATTTTAATAAGCAATGAACTAATATACATCAGTTCAATTCAAACTAGTATGCATACTTGCTAGAAAAAATAGTACGTTTTCATAAGTTAAGCACTAATACTAACTTCAATGTCCTTATTTCATCAGTCAGAGCTTTCAATAAGAAAACAATAAAATGTTGTGTAACATTCACTGCATTTATGCCTTCAAAATTTAATGAAGCCCTAATTAAGTCATTGGCTGTACAACATTTGATAATTTGAGTCATAAAACTGCGACAGTCTATCAGCCATGAAGAGGGTGCCAGCAAGGGTGGTAATTGCCCCCTCACCCCTGAGATTCTGAGGTTGCATAAATATTAGAAGTTTGAAACATTTTTCATAAGCTGAATCTTATTTTCAGGAAACAAGGATTGCCTTAAAAAGTGTTTTTTGAGGTTTAAATTTAATGTATTATCTGAGAGGACCCCCGAACCCTCTACCGTACTGGGGGATATTCTGTACCCCTCGGTTTGCTCCCTCCCTATGGAGAAAAATTCTGAGGGTGCCCTTGGCCACATGAGTCACAACTAAAAACACTAAACCATAAATAAAACATTGGCTGACAATGCTGTCACTTATAGCATTGCTGGCTGAATGAAATATTGCTACTGGGCAGCTCACGTTCCCTTACCGCATTCGGCACACACTCACTGGCCATTGTATCTGCCTACTGACAACAGCGCTGCTAGACTACTTGATTAATTAAGCTTTCTACAATCTACTACCGAAGGAGTCTCCTTTCAATGTTTGATGATTTTTGAAGTTGGGGAATTTTGTGAACAGTAGGGATCAACAGTTGAGAAATTTAAGATTTGTTTGTACAAGAATGTGATTAAGGACTTAAATAATAGAAAGTAATGGGGTACAAAATAAGCCTAGAATTTCCCAACTCCAGATCTCAAATCTCACAAAATTTTCAGTTTCAATAAAAAGTTTTCATTGCAAATAATGCATTGTTTTGATATGGTAACTTGACTGCCAAAAGATATTTCCTCACAAGTGTGGTAACAGTGAGTTTCAGTGCTTATTTTCTGAATGGATTGTGTTATGCTCTAATAGTTGGACAAATTTAATGTTTTTGATTGAGGATCACAATATTCATGATGCAATATAAAGAATGTTGATAAAATTGTATTTAATATGATTAAAACATTCTCCTAGATTTATATTATAACAGGTATTTTATTTATTTATACAACACCAAAATAATTAGTAAATAACCTACTGTGCCGATCATTTAGGTTTCGAATTGAAATAAAATTAATTCAAAATTTTATGGGTTTCTTAGAGATTTAATTCCAGTCTCCTCAAGTATTTTGTGTAGTTACTTAATAATGTTGTGTGATAAAATAATTATTTCATGAAGCTTTGTGCCTGAAAAACACATTATTTCTATTGGTTTTAAAGTATTTTGAGACAGAATGTAAAGTTTTTGTTATAAGAACATATATATATATATAAAACTGTTCAAAAACTACACCTGCAAAATGGCCTCTACAACTGTGACAGTCTTGCCAGTGCCTGGAGGACCAAAGATAATATACGGCGCAGGGCGAGAAGTTCCTCGCAAGATGTTCTCAACCGCCGCCTTCTGTTCTGGATTCATCTTCACCAGGGGGTTAAAATAACTAAACAAAAGGCAACCATAAACTTAATTAGCAAAAAACTATCAGGTATTTAAACTTATAAAAAATGTGAGAAACTTAGAAATTTCAAATCTGAATTTGAATCAACCTCATCTTAAATTCGAAATTCCGAATCTAAATGTTTGGAAGACTTGGACTGGATCCAAAGTTTTAAATCCAATTCCATATTCGAATTTGATATAAAAGTCAAACTTTTGAATAAATTCACTTTTTATAGTAACTTTCATTGATTGATTCCCTATTAAAATAATTATACTAAACGATTTCATCAAACATTTGAGGTAAGTAATATGTTCGTTGTCCGTATTTACATTTTATTCTAATTAATCAACTAGCATCATTTGACACAAAAATAGGATTTTACGAATTTTATAATAATGTTAATTTATGTTAATCTATTAATTGTTTGGATTTATTTTTATTAGGAATAGCAGGGGCCCAAAAAGGTTGCCGACTTCTGATCTACACACTGCCCTCTTTTTTGAGTTATGCCTCCCTTTCTAGCCAACATTTGTTTTGTTACCATGTATTTCTACCCATTTCACAAATAACATCCAGACAATCAGAGAGAAGAGTGAACATTGAGTCATCATCAGCAGAGACAAAATATAAGGCAAGTAAATGGCCTTATACAACAAGCATGAAATTGCTACTGATTAAAACCTTGACTTGGAGTTTGAAATCCAAGTACTCGCATATTTGTAGCTTAGAGGTACATCCACAAAAGAGGCTCACTCAGATTGTCCGAGCTCAATGGGCCGGGGAGGCACAGTGTCTTGAGGGTCGGGGTACACCAGGTTTTTGAGACCCTCCTGTTCCAGTAGTTCCAATGCTCGATGCATAACATAGATAGGGTAGCGGCTGAACACAAACTTTACGTCAAACAGCAGAGTGGGGTCATTTTCCAACTGAATCATCAACCTGCAACATACAACATAGGTTTTAATTCTTATTCACAAATAATTTTTTTTAACTACAAATTAAAAGTATATATTCGCATCCAATGTCCATTTCCCGTGTTTGTTCTTTATGTGATCCCTTTTACATGTTTCTATCTAAGAGTCCTATCATGCTTTACCAATTTTCTTTCTTACTCTTTTGTGTTCCCCCCCCGCTTTTAGGAAGTTGCATTTTGTGTTTTACACTCCCACCTGATGAGTTCCGATACAAGAAACCTAGGTCGGAGAATTGGGTGGTGACGATAGATTTTCTTTAAGAGGCAACCATTACCTCTGTCCATTGGCAACAACGTAAAGTGTGAACTGTGTTCTTCTTTTCATTGTAAAAGCCATATTGTTTTCATCCCTTTTATATGTTTATATCCACCATTCCTGTACCTTCTTACAAATTAAACATCAATTTCATTCAAATGAGAAATGAGCAATATTAAGTATGGGGGGAAAAAAGTAGAATAAATATGACTATTGAAACATTTAAGTTAGCTTGAAGTTTTCTTAAGAATTTGTTATTGTTTCAAATCTAAAACTTTTTACAAGTTGGCTTCTTAAATTCAAAGAAGTCTGCAACGGTGTAAGATCCCTATGAAAATTACCTAAAATTATACCCTCCATCAACCATTATGTTCCTACTAAAATTATAAAGCTTAAAATTAAACATCAATTCATTCAATATTAAAAATGAAGAAATTATTACAGTTTGAAGGTTTGAGAAAAAATTAGAATAAACTCCATTACTTTGAACATTTGTTGCTTGAAGTTTTCTAAGAATTTGTTTTGTTTTCAAATCTAAATTACTTTTTACAAGTTTTGGGATTATAAATATCAAAAACTAGTCCTGTAAGGTGTAAGTTTTATCCTAATGAAATATTAAACAAAATCAATACTTTCAATAACCATTTGATATTCATATTCAAATTAAAAAACTTAAATCTTCAAATCATTCCAATTTTCAATACTTAAGTTACAAAATTGTTAAGGAATTATTTATTCAGTTTAGAAAAGTTTTATTAGACAAAAACTAAGCTATCAAACCTCCCTTACTTGCTTCAGATTTGTTCTTTTCTTTTTTTTACATGGGCTAAGAATCGCCTGTGTCTTCCAGATTTCTCACAATACTAGATTTGTTTACTTGAGTGATTCAGAGTAATTTGGCAAATTTATACATGACTGCTAAAACTTATTCCTGGTTAGGATATGTGTAGAGTTTAACTATTCCTAGAGTTGTGCAAATTTAAAAATCAAATATTTTCAATATCATTTTTGAATTATTCATATTCAACTTGAAAATACAATTTGAAACTTCAAATTATTCACACATTTTCGAATACCTTAACACGGATATTGGGTCATTCAATTTCACCACATTTACTATAAACTTACTCTATGGCATTACAAACGCAAAAGTTAATTGCGCACTTACACAATTATGCCACCTATCCTATCTTTTGACGCTACGTTCTATCTAGTCCACTCATAAATCCTATCTCTATCTTGAGCTATTATATCCAGTCCATCTCATACACCTATTTTTTTGAGCTCAAGTTATCCTCCATCTCATTATCACCCACCATTTGGTCCTTTATCCCCTATCAGGTTTACCAGTCAAAACTCTAATCACAAGGTTCTACATTCATTAACACCGCCATCGACTTGCGTTTATTTGGCTAACGCTTTCAGTGGTCACCCGAGGACGGGATGAATCTGAAAGGGTTCCAAGTTTTCCTCGGTCCAGCCCAGGTTGAACTGGGGTGGTGGTTGTGTTTATCCATCAAATTGGTTGGGGGGTTTTCCCCACTCTCCCTCCACGCAAATGTGGGTTCACTTCCTCTAAATTCAACCCTCCCAATTCCTAATCCATTAGTGTAATTAGTACTTAAGCGTATAACCCGAACGGGTAGTAAGACGCGGTGCTAAATATTATTATTATTATTATTACATTCTTCCATTTGCGCTTCACATCCTGCCCACCATAATTTGCAAGATTTGAATATCCTAGTAATGTCTTGTGTTGAGTACAAGGAATATAACTCATAATTATGTAATCACCTCCACTCCTCTGTAACCTCATCTCTGTTTGGACCAAATATCTTCCTGAGCACCTTTTTATCGAACACCCTAAATTTATTTTTGTCATGTAAGCTTGATTGTGGGATATTTATCACCCAAACACTTCAAGGTAAAACTCTGATAGTGACACTTTCATAAATGTTCTTGTAGAATAGAATTACATTGAAAATCAATAAATTCAAGTTGCATTTCTTCCTTAATACTTTTGACATCAAATGAAAATGAAGCTGAGAAAAAGGGAGAAAAAAAAAATATATATATATTCTTTTGGAAATCTTTAAATCTGTCTTCAAACACTTTGCAGAGAGCTGAAATAAGTGTAACATAATTATTGAGGTTGGAAGTATCACTATAGGTTTCCACACTTATTTTTTGAATAAGGAAGTGAGCAAAATTTTTCTAGCAGGCTAGTTTCCCCCACAGTCTAAGTTTGGTTTGGAAGGTTCTAACATGGTCAAATAACTTTGCAATGATTTGGCTCTTTCCCTGAAGTTGAAATGAATTAAGATGCTTTGTAATATCAACAACAAAAAAGCTAAATCTATCACCCAAGACATCATTAAATTCCTTGAGTGAACGATTTTTTCAGCCAAAAATATTTCAATTTCGTCTTTCAGTCCAAAAAATTCAAGATTATTTTCAAATTGTGCCCCGACTCAACCACTTAAATTTGGAATGATACAGTAATTCCATATATTCTTCACCAATTTCTTCTGAAAAAACGCAAACTGACGGCGATTACTTGCGTGATCACGAATAAAATTGATAGTTTGTACAACTGATTGCCTCACTTGGTCCATTTTTAATGTTTTTGCGCACAAAGATTCCTGATGAATAATACAATGTAGTGCAGCCCCAAAAAACACTAGTTTCTCTCTTAACTCTTTGATCCCACCAAAGAAGCGCCGTAAGTGATAATAAGGCTGACAATTTTTTCCAATCAAGTCTTGTAACATTTATAATTGTTTCTAAAGCAAAATATCTTCTGCAGTGGTAGTGTCTATTAAGGAAATTACTTCTAGAAGCTCTTCGGGTATATTTAGTCTTTGTCCACGCCACGAAGAAATACAGCCAGCTGTGCTACGTCTTTTATGTCAGTACTTTTGTCGATGGCTATAGAAAAAGCAATAAAACTCTCAGTCCTCTTTATTATTTCTTTAATATTATCTGAAATATCAATGGTGCATGCTGCAACAATATTCCTTCAAAGGCTATTGTTTGAAAATAAATGTTTTTGATTTGGACATACCAGCTTCGCAGCAGTAACCAGCTATTTTTTTTAAAGATTCCCTCTCACTGAAAGGTTTCAACGCACACACTATTTTATAAGAAAGCACATAAGAAGCTTTAACAGCAACTATATTCACTTACGTAGAGGCCAGATAGCGGGTGATGCCGGCCAGTAAGCCGAGTTCAGTGAAAGTGCGTGTGTTGCCCAGTGTTGCGCGGAGGGCACCCACGAGGTGAGAGCCGACCGGGCTGTATGTGCAGTGTGGAGGGATCATAAATCTCCCACGTAATGTGTGTTGTACCCCATTCGGGATGGACAAAGAAAAAAGAACTTTTATTTATAACTCATTGATTTTGCATTCGAGAACCCAAATGGTTGGGTATGTTATTTTTTCATTTATGTTTTGTTTATTCATTAATTATCAATGTAATTTATATAAATAATAAAAATCCTTATGAAAGAAAATGTGTGTTTCAACTGTTCACTTTTCAATTTAGAAATTTTGTCCTCATGAGTTTGGCCAGTATATCACCTTGGTTTGTTTCGTAGTGGCGTCTCAAGTTGTATTCTTTCATCACAGAAACAACACAACTACAAATTAAATAAGTTGGGCTTCTGATATTTCAAATAAAAAAAATACCAAAGTTCCCACACTTCGTTGAATACTTTCACTCCCTATAAATTTTTCTTTTAAGACCACACTTACTTAAACTCATTGTGTTAACAATAAATAAACCAAAACAAGTCTTGCATGATGTGGCTCAGAACAAATTATTATGAGAAAAGAGGGCATAGAATTTGTTAGGGAGAGTTAATAAGGGAGCTTTGGAGGCTAATGGAGTTAGAGAGGGATTATTCTTCCTTCATATTTAAGTGCCGTGTGTTTGACACCCCTGGACTAGGACAAGCACAACATCCAGTTCCTGGGCGTTAATTCATTAATGTGAAAGGGTAAACCCACATTTCACCAATGATAAGTTTATCGGCCACGGCAGGAGTCGTACCTGGGACCCTTAGCTCAGACTGTTTAAAAAAAAAAGTAGCTATAAAGGTTTGACATACATTTTGTTAACAGCCATTTTAACACCAAATTATATCTTTACTATAAGTGTCGAGGCCCATATATTTACTATAAATAACCTTGTCAAGGTTAAAAATTAATAGATAAATATTTTAATAGTTACATTCAGTTTTTTAAAAACTATAAAATTTGTTATATATTATGTAAGGGTGTTATTTTATGCCTGAGGTTTTATAAAGGTTGTTTTGGGAGTAAAAGTGTGGCTTATTTTTGGGCCAAAACAGTACCTAAATAAAGGTATTTTCATTTACCTCGAAACAAGGACTTTACAATTGTTATCACTTATCATAAAAGTGGTGAATAGTCTTGCTAAAAAAGTTGATGTATTTTATTTTTATGTTTAGGTAAAGTTTTAATTAAGTATCAATCCCACTCACCCATTGTCGAAGCCAGAAAGCCACACAACAGTTTCCCGCACCTCTGCTACAACTCCCTCGAACTGTACGCTGCTGCTGACCAGGTCATCAACGTAAACCCTCACCAACACCTTGTCCCCCTTCACCACAGAGGGGCGCTTTTCCGCCAGGCCGGGGACCTAGAATCACACGGAATAGAGACATTTGTTGCCTGTGCGAGTGGAAATGCTCGAGAGACTTTGGATTACTTGAGATGTTATTGAGTGCTAGTACTTTTGCTTTGAGACTAACAAACACACCATTTTAAATTAAACAATGAAAAGAGGATGGAAGGGGAAGGCCAACACAGAAAACAGTTGGCTTAAAAGTTCAAAATTAAAAACACACAGCTATAGAATTGGGGTACATCAGTCCCCCTTCTTCAGAAGAAGAGAGTAAAATACCAACTGGATTATGGCAGTAGTAGATCATGGTCACTTATATAATGTTTTGTTTGTTTCTTTTCTTTCTATAACAAAATGACTAAATAATATTCAATATTTTATGCTAAGTCTTCTGTCACCTGATTGTAAATTATATTTTTCTAACATGTATTGTTATATTTGGGAACCTTGTAAATGCTATAAAAGCAGTTATTATTCCGATTTCAAGCTGAGCAAGATGAAGACAATGTTTTTGCTTACAAGCAACAATGGACCGTATGAGTGATCAGCATTTTTTGTCTCTCTTTTTAATCCCAAGATCATATCTCCTCTGTTTAGTGAAACTTACATTGACAACACTCTGTCTTAGGAGCCTGCCTGTCTCACACCATAGAGAGCATATAGCTTAGAAGTAATTCAACCTGAACCGGCCATCGCAGAGTGGTGCAGTTTTCTTCCCTTCCACCTCACTTTATGTCCTGCCCGTTGATTAATTAATCTACCATTATAGTCACTGAAGGAATAAGTGGAAAATACAACTGGCCATTCAATGCTTAGAACAGTGCCCCAAACAAATCAAGTACTAAATAGCCATGTTGACGTCACTCGCTAAATGATTGGCTAGCTAGAACACGTGGTACCTTCACTTAGTGTTCACTAAAGTTGAAGTTATCTCCTGGACAAATCTTGTTAAGTGAACATTAAGTTAACTAGATTGTGATGGCTTCCATTTGAAAACATAAGGAAAATCTTTACATTATGTTACTTTACATTAAAGTTAAGTGAACCTTTAAGTTGATTTCTATCCTAACATATCTCATCATCATCATCATTTCCATCATGTAGCCGAGTCAGTTTAGTAAAATGCCTCCATCTTTCTCTATCCTTCCACTATTCTTCCTCCTTTAATTTCGTCCATCCTTATCCTCTCACTTGAACACTTTTGTGATACTGGCATATCTATTTAGTATTAAAAAAACAAAACATAATTATGTGTTTTGTTGTGTTTTAAAAAGTGAACTTTGAGGCCTACAGTTTTCTGGTGTGTAGGCCTTGCCCTTCTAGCCCCTTTTCAATGTTTGATTGAATGTAGCAGTTCGGCGCCATTCCATGCAATACTAACTGTAAAACCAATAATACTTACCGCGTCTTACTACCCGTTCGGGTTTAACGCTTAAGCACTAATTATGTTAATGGGTTAGGAATAGGGAAGGTTAAATATAGATGAAGTGAACTCACATTTGCATGGAGGGAAAGTGAAAAACCGTTTTGAGAAAACCATCCCCAGTTCACCCGAGCGAGATTCGAACCTCGATCTCCCCGTCCTTGGCAGTCTAGCTTAACATGAAATTAGTGTGTTAGCTAATTAGGCCATCAAGGCGGGTCTGTAAAACTAAATCTGCTGATACGGTATACCTTTTAGTCCAACCAAGAACAACTGTCTATTCTCCGAACCAAAAGAAGCTGCCTGTGCTAGTGAAAGATCATTATGAAATATTTTTTTTAAGTGTTTTATCTAAACAATTTCTGGTCCAGCACCCCCCGGTAAAGTGTGCAAGCTATCCTTTATAATCCAACCCATGAGTTAGCCTATCGTACTTCTCCTAGTTATTACCTCCAGTTCCACCCTGTCTTCCATGACAATCTTGAGTGGGACCTTGGCCATGTTGTATTGTTCTAATTTCTCCCTAGAGTCGTACTCTTCTAAGTAAAGTAGGGTGGTGAAAAAGTCTGTGTAGTTCTCTTTACAAAGGGAATCTTCCTGGAGCAACTTGCTAGAACAATCAAAACACAAGGACATTACAGAACTGTGCTAACACTAAACTTTGCGTCAACATTTTGTTTTGGAGATGGATTAAAATTAGGTATAGATTCCTCAAATCTATGAATTCCTCTAATCTTAAACCATATTTTAGATTTGAGGATTTGAAAGAAAATCAGATTGAAGACAAGGGAAAAAAAGCTTTTTTATTTGAATTGTAATTCAAAATTATTTTAGAGCTATGATGCCTATTGGTGATTTAGCCAAACATAATCAGACCCTTGAGCATTGATTTACCAACAACTTAACTGAATGTATTAATTGAATGCACTATAGCAAAATATGTTAACATTTAGTTTATATTACTATTTTTATATAGCAACGTCAGAATAAATGTAGACAGAATTAGAATTTTAAAAGAACACAAAAATAATACCAATGAAAGTTAAGCTCTTACGTTTAGCACATTTTATAAGATGCAAGTTTAAGATTAGCTGATAAAATGATTCAGGTTGTTTAAAAAATGGATTCAACCCTTTTATAATTAAGATTATTAAAAAATATTGTATTAGTATAATTTAGTGCCAGTACTGGCAATTAAAAAATTATAATTATTTAATTAATTATTAAGAAAACAGTACTGTAAATAATGAAGTTCCTGAAGCGTCAGAGAACAATATCATGGTGAAAAAAGAAGCCTAAAGTTCTGTCAGGATCAACTCTCAATCTAAAGAAACAAAGTTTGATCACATTCCTAAGCAGTACCACAAATGTGGTTATCTTAACCTGATGCACCTGCATACATTTAGAAACTAAGTGTGTTCAAAGCTTTGAAACTTCGACTTGGCTATGAAACAAATATCACCTCCAACTTCACTTCAAAAAAATAAATAAATCTGGCTTTGAAAATTATGAAGCTTAGCCAATCAAGTTATTGACAGCTAAAATACTTATTTTGTGGTCAATTACTAACATTCTGAGCTGTTAAATACATTATAAATTAATATTCACACAAGTAACTAAATTATATTTGTAATATTACTTTATTCTACATTCACGTACAAGATATACAGTACCGGCCTAGTCACCGCTCCAAGGCCAGAGCTCACACTACTTGTCTGCTGGAATGTACCACCAACCCTTCTGTCTTGATGAACACTAGGCGAGGGAGTATTGTCCCGTTATAACGTTCCCCCCCTACCTGCTTGTTAGCAGTCAGCACTTGTCACTACACCATTCCCTCCCTTATTCAAAACTCACAGTTTAATATTAAAACACAATAGCTTATAGATACCAACATCCTAACTATTATAAATGCGAATGTGAGTTTGTTTGTTTGTTTGTTTGTTTGTTACGCTTTCACGCCTAAACTACTCGACCGATCATCATGAAATTTCGCATACACGTTGTCATGGGTACATAAAAGGACATAGGGTACTTTTCATCCAGAAAAAAATGCAAATGTGAGTTTGTTTGTTTGTTTGTTTGTTATTGTTTGTTACGCTTTCACGCCTAAACTACAAGACCAATCATCATGAAATTTCACAAACACGTTGTCATGGGTACAGAAAAAGACATAGGGTACCTTTCATCCAGAAAAATAAATGCAAATGTGAGTTTGTTTGTTTGTTTGTTTGTTTGTTATTGTTTGTTACGCTTTCACGCCTAAACTACTCGACCGATCATCATGAAATTTCGCATACATGTTGTCATGGGAACAGAAAAGGACATAGGGTACCTTTCATCCAGAAAAAATGTGAATGTGAGTTTGTTTGTTTGTTTGTTTGTTATTGTTTGTTACGCTTTCACGCCTAAACTACTCGAACGATCATCATGAAATTTCGCATACACGTTGTCATAGGTACAGAAAGGGATATAGGGTACCTTTCATCCAGAAAAAATGCGAATGTGAGTTTGTTTGTTTGTTTGTTATTGTTTGTTACGCTTTCACGCCTAAACTACTCGACCGATCATCATGAAATTTCGCATACACGTTGTCATAGGTACAGAAAAGGATATAGGGTACCTTTCATCCAGAAAAAATGTGAATATGAGTTTGTTTGTTTGTTTGTTTGTTTGTTATTGTTTGTTACGCTTTCACGCCTAAACTACTCGACCGATCATCATGAAATTTCGCATACACGTTGTCATGGGTACAGAAAAGGATAAAGGGTACCTTTCATCCAGAAAAAATGTGAATGTGAGTTTTTTTGTTTATTTGTTTGTTATTGTTTGTTATGCTTTCACGCCTAAACTACTCGACCGATCATCATGAAATTTCACATACACGTTGTCATTGGTACAGAAAAGGACATATTAGGGTATCTTTCATCCAGAAAAAAAGTACTTTTCCTGATGGATAGAAAAAAATAACTGTTAGACGGTCGTCCAGCTTAACAACTCGGCCTACTGATATGAATAAATTAATTGCAACATGATGCCTGGAGTACAGAAAAAGGGACCTGTGGTATCCCAGAAGAAAATCTGATACCCCGAATAAAAATCTGTTCCCGAGTTATTTTAGGCACATCTATCTTAAAATGATTAAAAATGATTATATTCAGCTAATTAAGCTCTGTCTGTTCACCCCGTTATGGTAAATGACAAAATTGTCGTAAAAAGTTTGGTATTATTCATTTCAGCAAAAATAGCTCTCGAGGTATTATGCTACGACAATGTAAACTTTTAGTGTGGGACGAAAGTACGATGTCCCACAAAAATCTATAGAAGCGTTAAACCAAACTCTTCAGGACTTGCGAGACAGTACAGTTATTATGGGACGAATGGTAGTTTTACTGGCTGGTGACTTCCGAAAAACTCTACCGGTGATCCAGAGGGACACACATGCAGATGAAATCAAAGCCTGTCTCAAGTCATCAAGATTGTGGGCAAAAGTGAAAAAATTCAGCCTAACAACGAATATGAGAGTCTACCTTTATAATGACGTAGATTCAGGACATTACGCAGAGACACTATTGAAAATTGGCGATGGACGTTTGGACACGGATGCTGAAGGCTGTATTTAACTTACAGGGGATTCTGTAATTTGGTGGAAAATGATGTGGAACTCATTGCTAAAGTTTACCCAGACTTACAACTAAATTTAAATTGTGATCATTGGTTGTGTGCAAGAGCAATTCTTGCACCAAAAAATGAAATCGTTAACAAAATCAACACTGACATTTTGAAAGAGGTGCAGGGAGAAATAAAGGAGTATTTGTCAATAGATACAATCATGGACACAGAACAGAGCACTTCATATCCCGTTGAGTTTTTAAATTCTCTGGAGCTATCGGGTGTACCCTTGCATAAACTACAATTGAAATTAGGTGTACCAGTTATGCTTATGCGAAATTTAGATGCACCCCGTTTATGTAATGGGATGAGGCTTCAATTACACAATAAGGGCAAAATATAATCTGTGCCACCATTTTAACAGGTGTGGGAAAAGGGGAAAGTGTAATCATACCTCGAATCCCAATAATCCCCACTGACCTACCATTCAAAAGACTCCAGTTTATAATCAAACTTAGTTTTGCTATTACTATTAACAAAGCGCAAGGGCAAACATTGCAGGTAGCAGGGGTGCATTTGTAAATGCCATGTTTTTCCCATGGCCAGCTATATGTAGCCTGTTCGCGTGTGTCCAATGCCCAGAATTTGTATGTATTTGTGCCAAATGGAAGGACATACAACATAGTATATAGGAGCGTCCTAAAATAATGATCTATTCTCTGCCCATGATTGCAACGGTCAAGAACAAACGGAGTAAATAAGGGATTTTAATTAACTGTAAGTAAAATTTAAGATGGAGTAGGATCTTCCAATTCGTGGCAAGGCATAACCTGTGACTCTACTGACACACACTCCGCTACTTCTTTTCTACTCCTACACTTAATCCTGATTTATATTGTGTAGTTTGTTTTTTCTTTATCTCTACCTCTATTGACTAACAACCTCAATATGTTCATCGTTTTTATTGTCATATTCCCTGTGTTAATCTACAACCTGAATTTATTGATAAAATCTACATTAACGCGAGCGAAGCCGCGGGCAAAAGCTAGTATATACATATTTACAAAACAAAACTACCTTACAAATTACAGATGTTTATTTACACTTTTATTCATTCAACCAAAACCGGCTTGAAATGGAATTGTCTGTGCTCTGTTCCGGGTCGGGTATCGACGTACTTCTTCATCTGTGTTGACGTCCACTGCATTATTGTGAAGAGCCTGTGGAATTTCCACCAGCTGCCAGGGTTCACTCGTGGGATTGATGCCAGTTGCTTGCGATTCCAAAGAAGTGTCATCTGTCGTCACTAGCCTTGTACCTTCACCTTTATTCTGACCAACCGATGACGGCCCAACCTCTTCTCGCGGTGGATCTCGGGCTGAGTATGGTTTAAGCCTATTGAAGTGAACCACAGGGCGTTTTCTTGGGTTTAGTGTATATTGAATACGGTACGTCACATCCGATAATCTTTTCCTGATAACGTAGGGACCCTGCAATGGTTTGTGCAACTTAGGAGTCAGGCCTTCCCTTATTGCTGGTGTGTATAACCACACTTTTTCACCTACTTCATATGCTTTCCCAGAGCATCGGCGATCATATACGTCCTTTTGTCTTTCCTGTCGCAATTTAAGATTTTTTCAGACTTGTTCATATGCAGATTCTAAGCGATTACGGAGATCCATTGTATACGAACTGGGTGTAACTTCTTCCTCCAATTGCTCCGTTGGTCTCCCGTACACTATATCGATTGGTAAACGAGCTTGTCTTCCAAACATAACCTCAAAAGGGGTGTGTTTAGTGGTTTCATGTACACTCGTACGGTATGCCATCATTAGCTGAGGTAACTTTACATCCCAGTCATTTTGGTTTTCATTTACCCATTGAGACATCATGTCCAGTAACGTACGGTTGAATCGTTCCACTAAGCCATCTGACATAGGGTGGTAAGCTGTTGTTCACGTCTTCGCAATTTGTAATAGATCGCACAAGTGTCTGATTACTGTCCCGTCGAAATTTCTGCCTTGGTCGGTGTGAAGTTCAGTAGGGACACCAAACCTGCTGATGAATTCATCCACCAGGACTCTTGCAACTGTGACTGCCTTCCGGTTTGGCAGGGCATACGCTTCCACCCAACGAGTAAAGTAATCTGATACAACCATAATTACTTTCTTTCCCCGCTTAGTCCTTGGAAAGGGGCCTAATATATCAACGGCAACCCGTTGCAGTGGTTCACCAACCCTAAACTTTTGTAGTGGTGCCTTAGCTATTATTTGAGTTTTCCTAGCCGCACAATCAGGACATTGCTGGACCCACGCTGTGGTGTCTCGACGGAGATCCGGCCAATAGAACCGCTCGCGGACCTTTTCGACTGTCTTGTGAATACCTAAGTGACCTCCAGTGGGTGTGTCATGAAGACTTCGTAATATTTCTGTTTTCAGCACTCATGGGACAATCAGCTGAAGTCTATGGGTATTTCCAACTCCTTCAAAACGTCGATAAAGAACACCTTGCTTAAGTTCTAGTTGGTCCCACTGGGCCCACAAACTCGTGGTGGTTCTTCCAAGTGCCACGGCATCCTCATGGGGTGGGCGATTGTTAGCCTCTTTCCACTTTATAACAGGACTGATCGCTATATCTTCTAACTGTAACTGACGTAACTCATCAGGTGACACAGCAGGCTTCCACAGAGGTGCGGCTGAAACTATAGGTGTGACTATTGCATCTTGGGAAGAAATGGGGGTTGTGAGTTTTTGAGCGCCCCCACTCTGTAGTTGACTGCAGGGCTTCCACGACTGTGCTTCTGGGTTGAGGGAGCTTGGGCCTGGCATTATATCGGAATTTTCATCCACACGTTGGCACTGGCAACAAGGCATTCTTGAAAGTCCGTCAGCGTTACCATGTTTCATACCTGGGCGATGTTCTACCGTATAGTTGAATCGCGATAGACGTTCCAGCCACCGAGCTACTTGCCCTTCAGGCTCTTTGAAATTGTGGAGCCAGACTAGTGCTCTATGGTCTGTACGCACACGCACTACCTCACTTCCTTCAAGGTAGCAACGAAAGAAGTGGAGACAGTCAACCAGAGCTAATAGTTCTCTACGTGTCGCGCAATACTGTCTCTCTGTCTTAGTAAGAGGGCGGCTCCAATAAGAAATTACTTTTTCTTCACCATCTTGAGTCTGGCTAAGTACTGCCCCGATTCCAACAGCGCTTGCATCACAATCCACCAGCCATTCACATTCTGGACGGGGAAACCCTAAAATGGGGGCGGTCACTAATCTTCTTTTTAGCTCCTCAAAGGCTGTTTCGCAAGTTGTATCGAACACAAATGGTACTCCTTTGTGAGTGAGTCGCTGCAGAGGTGCAGCAATCATTGCAAAGTTGCGGATGTAGCGGCGATAGTATCCGGCTGTTTGCAGGAAAGAGTTCACTTCTTCCGCAGTTAAGGGGATGGGCCAAGATTGAACCTTATTTACTTTATCTTCTAATGTAGCGATCCCTTGCGCTGATACTCTGTGTCCCAGGAAAGTAATCTGGTCCCGCATAATTTGACATTTCCGAGGCTTGATTTTAAGGCCAGCATCGCGTATTCGTGTAAAAACTTGACGCAACCGTTCTACGTGTTGTTTCTCATCCCGACTCCATATTACCACATCATCTAGGTACGCCATGCAGGTTTTCCACTTTATACCTGTTAACACCAAGTCCATGAGGCGTTGGAAGGTAGCTGGTGCATTACAGAGGCCATAGCTCATTACGTTAAATTCGTAGAGGCCATCTGCTGTAACAAATGCTGTTTTGGGACGATCTTCTGGTGCTATCTCGACTTGATGATAGGCGGCTGCCATGTCGAGAGATGAGAACAATGTTGCTCCTGACAAACCCTCAAGTATGTCGTCCATACGTGGCAATGGATAGGCATCTTTCACAGTCAGTTCGTTAAGTTTTCGGTAGTCACAACAGAAACGAACGCCACCATCTTTCTTTGCTGTAAGGACTATAGGTGATGCACATGGTGAGGTAGAGGGACTCACCTTACCTTGTTTCTCCATGTCACTGATGTCCTTATGAATATATTCCCGGTATTTATACGCAACGCGACGCGGATGTTGTTTTGCTGGTCTAGCCTCACCCGTTTCAATTCTATGATATGTTAGATTTGTACGACCACACTCAGAATCATCTTGTGCTACAATATCCGCAAAGTCATTTAATAGCGATATTGTCTCTACACGCGTAACCTCAGAACACTTAGCTTGGGTAAGGTCGAACAATACAGCTCCTTGACAATGTTTGGTTTGTGAAGTGAGAGAGAAGCACACGGGAGAAGATTTTTCTACATCAGGTATGGGGCGGAAGTGGCTCATTGATGTCCCCTTATACAAAACAATAGGTTCTGGTGATGTATTTAGGAGTCGGAAAGGTACCCTATTCTTTCGAGCCGTGACCAAAATACAGGCAGAGAGAATGCCGTATTTAGCCGCTACTTGCAGGTTGGGCTCCAAGCAACCTTCCAACTCTTCAAATTCAGAAGCCACTATTCCGCCGTGTGGTAAAAATAGTTCACTTCTGGCAGGCACGGTGACAGTTTCCGCAAGATTAACAGGTGACTCGTGTGTTTGAAATAGGGATTTCTTGGGGTTTGAATACTTAAAATAATGGCATGGAACTTTAACTCCACCGATATTGAGGACGTCCTGAGAAGTAATTATATCACACTTATGTGCCAATATGAATGACAATCCTAATAGAGCAGACTGGGAAATATCTTTAATTACAAAAAATGTTTGTGTGTACGTAGTATTACCGAGTATGACGGGTAGGGCTACCCGGCCTAAAACTGATAACTGAGTCCACTTACATCATGTATTGAGATCGTTGATGAGATAAGTTGATCCTCTGGTCTCTTAACGAGTTCCCACAAGTCCTCTCGTATTATGCATTCTGTAGCTGCAGAATCAATTAGGAAATCTAGTTTAATGGAGCGAATAGCTCCAGTAAATCGCAACTGGATTATTTACTGTAGAGATTTCAAGTGCCTGATGGGAAGCCGATGCAGGTATGCGAAAACAATCTACATCGGCGCTTGCGAGTTTCCCGAAAATGTTGCCACGCATTCCCGCCGTACGTGTCCTCTTTCTCCACATCGAAAGCAACGTGGTCCCGATTGATCCCGTGTAACTCCATCCCGAGAGTCACGTTTCTTTTCTCGGCACTCGTCCTCTCGATGGCCACGGTATTTGCAGTAACCGCACTTAAATACTTGACGCGCAGAATCAAGCTGTTTTTGGTGACTCACCAGAGACGTAGCATGAGGTCTTCTATCTTCTAAAACCATACGAAGTGCTCCCGCCACTGCCTCTTGAATCGACTGCTGCAATAAAACAGGTGTTATATTTGACTCTGCTACAGGAATAGTGGCGGCAACTACACGTTCAACTGGCACAGCACGCTCAATTTCTGACACTGCCTCCAGCATTTCCCCGCGACTTACAAGATCTATAACAGTTTTGGCGGGATCCCGGCGCAATGCTACGCGAATGTCACTGTCTTCTATACACTGAATTAGCCGGTCACGGACTAGTTCATCCCGAGATTCTGGATTAAACTGCGGGTACGCTTCCATTGCTAAGCGCTGCAGGTCAATTGCGAGTGTTGTTAAACGCTCATTTGTCTTGCGGTAACGTGAAACAAACGCCGCTTTCTTTACATCTGGCAACAATGGTTTTTTGAAAACAATCTTCAACTCAGAACACACTTTATCAAAATCTTTTCTGTCTTTATCTGTAAGAGAGCGGTACACGCTTTGCGCTGACCCAGTAAGAGATAGTCCCAGAAACAAAGGACGCGATTCCTCCTTCCACCCGTTAGCTGCTGTCAAGAGCTCGAAAGTAAAGATCCAGTCTTCAAACGACTCATCCGTATCACCGCTAAATTTGGACGGAAACAAAGTTGAACCAGCCATAGCGCTAAATAAATAAATACCGTCACAAATAGCTTATTATAGTGAAAAGTACCGGTCAGTCGCATTAGCTATCAGATAGCATACACGCACAAATATAGAGAGAATATAATAATAATAAAAATATGTAATAGTTTTGGAAGCACATCCACTTCTAAACAGTCAAATTAAATAAACAGTACTAAATTACAAGTCAATATTAAAACTATCGTTCTAAGCATATCACTTTTATACGAAACTATTACACGCACCGCATGCCACCAGTGTAATATTACTTTAATCTACATTCACGTACAAGATATACAGTACCGGCCTAGTCACCGCTCCAAGGCCAGAGCTCACACTACTTGTCTGCTGGAATGTACCACCAACCCTTCTGTCTTGATGAACACTAGGGGAGGGAGTATTGTCCCGTTATAACGTTCCCCCCCTACCTGCTTGTTAGCAGTCAGCACTTGTCACTACATATTTAATGAGAATAGAGTCGGGTCCTGCCCACTTTACTGCGTTCTCCTAATATATAAGTTTTCAATTATATACTTATTTACTATGTTCGGAGCTTTTCTCGCTCTTCCAGCGTTTTTCAGCACGACACGTATAGTGAATGGCTTTGTCCATCATTTTATCCCGGTAATTCAATCTGTTTACAGTAGTAATGGACACTATCGAATGATTTTAATTCTATTATCGAATAATGAAAACCATCAATTGTTTTTATTTACACACTCTATTTAGAATAATGTATAAACATGTTATTAGAATTGTATATGCATTTGAAAGTTAAACAAGGTAATGTTCCGCTTTACAATAGGGCTCTGGAATCGAGCCTGCCATATGAGCGGAGCCCTACTGTAACTTGATTAATCAAATTATACTGAAATATTACATACAATTGTGTAATAAAACCTTTTCCAAATGCTTTGGTGCAAAAAGTTATATAAATAATTACAATATAATATTATTTTGAGCACAAAACCAACAAAAAATATTCAATTTTGATTCATCTTAAAGAATATTTCAGAGAGGGGGTATAGTGAAAGAAGAGCCCAACAAACAGGGTACTGCGCAGAAGGCCACTGGAATGTCAAGGTCAGCAACTGAGTAAAATGGTTGTTGACTGGAGGTATTGACCATGAAAAGGAGATAAAGAAAAAAGAGGAAAGGTATCTGCACATCCAAACCTATTTTCTCAAATGCTTTTTTAATACTGTAATAGGAATGTTGAATTGCATTATAATTAATGTTCCTGTTACCAATAAAGTATTTTTTTTAAAAGTCTATAATTTACACTGGCTTGATATTTTTAAATTATTTAAAAACTGGTTTAAAACACATTTTATTTAATTTAGTAAAAATTATATAATTTTAATACATAGTAGGGCTGGGCCGATGCCGATTATTAATCCGATCATCGGCCGATTATCGCATAACCGGCGATTCCGATGATCGGTGTTTGAATCTCCGATTATTTATGCCGATTATTCAAAATGTGTGGGTATATTTTAAGTCCTAAAAAAATAATTTATCTCTGCTCTCTCGTATGAGATCTTTGAATAATTAGCTTGTTCTTAACGACTCAAGTTTGAAATAAACAGCACGTCCAACATTCCAAACAAAATATATCAAAATAAATATATTTACCATAGGTCTTTTTCCAATTTGTGCACGTTATTAGAAATAAAAATACTCACAAGTAACAAATCTAATAATCATAAAATAAAATATTAGCAGATTGGTGTTGTTTTATTTCGATTTGTTAAAGATGCCCAAAAAATGAAACATTGGACGTAATAATCTCGCACATGCGCACATTTTGTTTTAAATGGAAATCGTTTTTCTTTTAATGCAAGTACATTCCACTGGCAGGGAATTTGTTTCGCTCATATTTCAACATGAATTGAATTAATATTTATTAATATTTAAATTTTACATTTTCTTTAATAATAAATTAAAATAAGTTTTAAACTATTTCTTTAAAAAAACACGAAAAATAACTTTCGTTGCACATTATGTTATTTATTATTTATTTTATCATATTGAAGTAGAGATGGGAAAAATCGTTCTTTTAAATGAACGATTCATTGTATCTCTGGTTCAGTTCAATGATCCGTTCATTTTGATCCGTTCACCGTTCATTCAATTTTCTAAAGGTAGTTTTTATTTAAATGTAGTTAAAACAATGTTATTTTTCATTAAGATTATTTAAATTGTTAATAAAAAGATCGGATTACTGTTTAAAAATGGTGATGCCTTTTTAATATACTTTTTTTAAAAGAAACCACTTATTTCTAAACGATATTAATATTTAGTAGTTAAATTATGATGGAATGCTTTGTAGAATCACAAAAACTTATGTTATGATATATCTAAATCACAATTCACAAAAATATTACGATTGTTAAAAATTGTTTAATATTGAAACCATATTTTAATAGACATTGGATGTAAAAATTGCTATTTCATATAAAAACAAAATAGATATAGGCCTATTCTCTTTGTGTGCAAAAATATGTGTGCCTTGATTATTTTTTATCATTAAAATTAAATTTAAATTTACTGATTATGATTTGTCTTTGTCTAATGAAAGGGTCAGTAGTCATATTTAATCATAAATGTGAAATCATATTTTAATTATCTAACATGTACCGGTATATTGGCTATTTATTAATGTGATTTGTTTTTGTTAAATGACAGGTTCACTTGTACTAACAATAACAATATAAAATAATAATTAAACAAACATTACATTTTAAAAGTTTCTATTTAAATGTTACTAAAACAAAACTATATTGGACATTATAAAACTGGTAAAAGTAACATTTTTTTTGCTTTAAGGGTCATTTTACTTTATACACTTATTAAAATTAAAAACAAAAATAATCGGCATCGGTGATCGGCCTAATCGGCAACAAGTAATCGGCATCGGACTAATCGGCAAAATAGCTAATCGGCCCAGCTCTAATACATAGGCCTACTTGTTTTTTACTAACATAATTTGGTTTTAAAATTATATATTTATTCAACTTGAGCTCTACTCGACTTGACTAAATGCTTGAGAGCTTTATAACAAACTTGCTCGAGATTGTTTTAGATTAAAAAACTTGAGCTTGCTACTAATCACCTCTGACGAACAATAATACTGGTTGATTATTTAAAGAAATTGCCCACAGACTTAAGAACATCATTACAGATGCATATAGAATCACACACATGGGACAATTTTGTTCACATTTGAGTTTTAATTATGTAATGTCACTTTCAGGTAAGTGGTAGATAAACGGTTTGGGATCCGGATTTTGGATATGTCCTAAAACGATGTTGAGCAAAACCAACCCATACTTTATATCAAATCTAAAATGTATTTTTTTTATTCTCAGATCTTATTTTTTTAAATTATTAAGCCGACACTGAAGTGCAAAAATTTTACAATGCAAACTTCTTGACTTTTCAGTATGCAAGAAAAACAGTTTGTAACAAAATACAACTTTCTGCATTAATCCACCAATTTGAACTCATTAAATAAACTTCACATTAAATAAACTTCAAATAAAGATATATTCTTACTGTACACTTTGAAATATATAATTATGTATTTTAACTATACACTTTGAAATATATATTTCAAATATATATTTCAAAGTGTATAGTTAAAATACATAATTATATGAAGTTATAAATATATAATTTGAGGTATTTAACGTGCACTTTCTGAACCGACTGATTATATCAGCACACAACTTATAAGTTGATACATGCAAAAGGTGAGATTATTTTTAGGGAAAAAGTGATGGTGTTATTTTTCACAAAAAGCGATGATATTATAAGCTGGAAGCAATGTTATTATTTATGTAAATACGAGATGAATTAGTATTCGTTAAAAAAACTGGGATAAAACTGTCTAAATATATTGTTAATATTGTGTATTTAACTATTTATTAGCATATTCAGAGAAAAATCAAATATAAATACGCACAAAACATTTAACACTTAGCAATATCAAACTTGATATATCAATATCACTACCTTTGAGTCCTACGAATAGCAATATCGAAATAATCGATTATCAACTTAGGTTTAGACCAAAATAATAACACCAAAACATGCCGTCATAGAAGACTAAACTACTATCATATAAAGAGAAGGAAATAAAAATTGAAAAGATATAATTTTGCCAAACATGAACACCTGTAGCAAGGTCCATATATATTAATGTCCTTGCTTTGACCTAGCGTGAAAGCTTTTAAAGGCTGTAAACAAAGAATCAATCTATTGAAATTTAGGTATCATAATGTGTAAAAGTAGAAATCATGATTTTTAATGCTAACCTCTTGAAAACACTCATTTTTCCTGTGATCCATTTTATACCTATAAAATAAGTAAAAACAGAGACTATTCATAAAAACGGCAGCCTTGGTATAGTGCTATCACCAGTGCTACTGTGTTGAAAATTATATTGCATTATGTGGTATTTGCCAAATTACAAAGAAATTGGGTTTATTTAGAAAAAAAAAAAGATTAAATTCGTGTTATTTGTGTGAAAACAATAGAATTTGTATAAACATTTGTTTTATCGCAAATGCGAATTTTGCATGTCCCTACTTATAAGCTAACTTAAATCTAAAACAGACACGACATCCAGTCCCCAGTTGTTAATCCATCACTGTGAAAGGGAAAAAACCACATTTCACCAATAATACATTTTTTGACCATGCCGAGAATTGAACCTGGGTACCTTAGCTCAGAAAACTGATAAGCTATTAATTGAGGAAAGGTGTTGGACGAAAGACCTATTAAAATATTCTGAGTTTATTGATGAAAATATCTCAAAAACAGATACCTTTCTAGATTCTAAGATTCAAATAAATATAAATATAAAGATACATACCAAGTATTCAATAAAAATATAGTTTCTTCCTCAGTAATGCCTTTCCAGGGTAGAAACTTGTTGCGCACTACCTGAGTGAATTCTCGCGGGATGCTGTGAGCTGTTAAACGGTTGATTCTCTTCCTGGAAAAAAAAATTACTTGTCATAATTTATGAATTCCTTAAATGCCTAATACTAGAATAAAGTTGATTTCAGCCAGGTGTTTAAATATTTAAATTAAATATAAATTTTGTTTAGTTACTTTGGAATGAAACTGCACTTTAAATAGACCATTGTGTTGCGTTGTGTGTTTCAAACTCCTCCCTGATGAGTTCCGATAGAATGAAACTTAGGTTGGGGAAATGGGCGGTAATGATTGATTTTCTTGCATCGGCAGCTATTACCTCTTTGTCCAGTGGCAGCAATGTAAATTGAGAACTGTGTTCTTCTTTTCAATGTAAAAGCCATATATTGTTCGTCCCCTTTATGTTTCTATCCACCTTTCCTACATGTTATTTTAAATATAATACAATTACCTCAAAGTGAAAAGAGGTATCCCTTATAGCAATATAAAGAAAGTAGGTAAGAGAGATAGAAATGAAAATGTAAAAATGACATTTCTGAATATTATCTTTTAATGTTGTCTGGTTTTATGATAAATAGTGTTTCCCAAACTGTTGTATGCAAAAGGTTTAAGGGGATACGTGATTCACCAGTGAGTTTTATTATTTATTAAATATGTTTTGATGATAGCAAGTCTGATAAATAGAATAACAAAAGATTTTTAAGTCTTACCCGCACGCTTTTTACTAGCCTTTCTTTGTTTCTTTACTTTACTGCTTTGTTTGGCTTACCACTAGTGCATTATTAAAATGGGAGCAACCCTTTATGGGTGACCTGGCGGTTAGGGGTAAGGTGTCGACTTCTGTGCTGGGGGTCCGGGGTTCAATCCTCGGTCCCGGCACAGATTTATCTGATTGCAAACCCTTCTTCACCTCTGGCAAGATGTGTATTAATCACAACTTGTGAATGTGAGGAATGCCAGGCCTCCACCGTGGTTCGGATCCCACGTTAAACTGTAGGTCCTCCATTTCATCTCACAATCACCCTACCATTACACATTAGCATTAGCATAAGTGCATATAACCCGAACAGGTAGCAGTAATAATAACAAAAAAACCCTTTATACTTTACACTATAAAGGTATGTCTCTTTTTTTTTCTGCAGAGTGCCGAAATGGATACAATTACTTTGCGTTTACCCCTGCTTGATGATGAAGATATAGGTGCTTACGTACTTCCTTGCTAGATGAGAAGAGTTTATCTAATAGGTAGAGCGTGATGTGGTAAGTTTTTTTAAGTGGGAGGTAGAAAAAATGACATGGCGGTTAGGTGATTTTCTGCGATGCGCGGGTAGGAAGTGAGATTGATCGCCGAGTTTCTGTGGTGAAACAGGTGAATTACTGCGGTGAACCAAGTGGGAGGAAGGATGGCTATGAGAGTTACTGTGGTGAACCAGGAGGGAAAGAAGGTTCAGCGAGTTAATGCTGTGAGCCAGGTAGGAGGGATGGCTCAGTGAGTTACAGTGGTGAACCAGGCAGAAGGCAGGAAGGATGGCTCAACAAGTTACTACAGTGAATCAGTCAGAAAGGATGGTTCAACGAGTTACCTCAGTGAACCAGGTAAGAGGGATGGCTCGGCAAGTTACCGCGTTGAGCTAGTAGGAAGGATGGCTCAACAAGTTACCACCGTGAATCAGTCAGAAAGGATGGTTCAACGAGTTACCTCAGTGAACCAGTAAGAGGGATGGCTCGAAGTTACCGCGTTGAGCTATAGAAGATTGCTCAACAGTTCACCGTGAACAGTCAGAAAGGATGGTTTAACGGGGTTACCTCATGGGGAACCAAGGAGGATGGTTCAGTGAGTATAGTGGTGAACCAAGAGAGATGTTTGGAGTTATAGTGGTGACCAGGAATGAGAATGGTTTGGCGAGCTACCGCGTATTGAACCAGGGATGCGGATAGCTTGCGAGGAAAATCTACATAAACATTTTACTCGTTTATTTCCCAAGTGGGTAGTTGTCCAGTGAAATGCTGGGCAACAGATACTATGTGGTGGTTTCAACCTGCAAGGTGACTTGAAAGGGTAGTTATCAGTCCCCATGTAAAGTGCGCAACCACAAAGGAGGTGCCGGTCAGAGACCCTGGCCTGAGGGAATGAACAAGAGGTGTAGGAGAGCCGAGAACGACAATAAGCCTTGAGGGTACTAGAGTACCATGCATATCCTGTTTCTGTAGTGAAAAAGGCAGATAACAATTCCACGTTTAATTTTCCTATATTTTTTTTCTTAGCAAAACAAATTTAAATTATTTTGGTTAAAATTACATTGTTTATTTCTCAAGTTTGTAAATTGTGTTTTTGGGTTGGTCTCACCCATCGGGCATCCTTCCCCAGACGGTCTGCTCCATCCCCCACCATCTTTCCCCCGTGAAAGGGCTGTCTTTGATCTCCAAGGGTTCCACAGTTTGTGGACCTACTACGTTCACAACCTGAGGCATAAAAAACCAGCCAAACTATTTACTTCTCAGCATCCAACAGTCTTGCTTTGCAGTACAGCCAAAACCTATTAGTAGAGTACAAGATTCTGGTATGAGAAAAAAACAAAAGTTTGGATAATTTACAAGACTTGACATATCTCAATCTTATTCGGGGAAAATATCTCCATTTCACCAGAAAAGATAATTTGTAATTTTCTTTCTCAAATTTTTGATGGAAAAAAAAAGTTTTTTTATAGGAATGTTTATCAAATAATTGCACACTTAGCAAAGTCAATAGTATTCATTGGTAAAATAATAATTTAATTGTAAGCCAGAAACTATAACAGGTTTACTAGTGAATTAATAAAGTATTTTAACAACACTGATATTTATATCTGAAACATTTATCATCGGTTTAGTACAAGCATGGCTAGTGTGTAAGGTTTATAACAATCTGTCTGAATTCGGGGGAGGGGGTGGGTTTAAAGGGTAAACTAGGAAAGAGGTGGGGGAGGGAATGAGGAATGAGGAAGGAAGTAAGAAGGTGCAATCTTCTTGGTCTCAAATTAGTATTATTAGTAAAAAATGAGTGTGTATGAATAAAAAAAAGTGTTGAAAAAAGAAATTGACATCAATTCATAAATAATTCTAAAAGCTTTAAATAACCCTAGCAATCCTATGTTAAGTTTGGTCCCAGGTTTTAGTAAAGGGGTTAGGGTCCTCCAATTTAACTTTATTTAGATATTTATTGTTTGTTTAAGCTTCATTCCGATAATTTAGTTCTGGTTTTTATCAAGTTAACGATATACTTTCAATTAATCATGCTGCAGATTAACCGAGGCAGTACAAAATTATGTAATTTTTTTAATAACATTTAAAAATATTATTTAGTAATATAGTTTCAATTATTCATGCTACTATACAATATAAGAGGGTGTCTACCTGACTATGTTTTGAAATTCCAGTATATTTCCAGTAATTTTTTTAAGAAATCCAGTATATATGAAAGGTACTCGGAGACAAACAATCCCTATTTCAAAATCATAAAATGATAGAAAGTTAGGGTAGGCCTAGGTCTGTAATAGTTAAACATTTTTACATCTAGAATCAAATGTATTATTGACACATATATTCTAGTATATATAGGATGGACCTAGAACCTACAAGGAATATTCATGGATTCAAGACTCAAATCATAATCATTTTTTTTAAATAGGTACTAATTTGAGTTATTTTTAAAGGTATTAAAATAGTTAAATAGTTTCTTGTAGGTTAAAACAAAATAAAGATGGAAAAACCACACCAACCAGATCGTTAATTTACCATTTAATGTAAACAAAATCAGAAGTGAAGGAAAAAATCCTAGTTATTGGGAAAGTTAAACACTTATGCTTACAATATTTTCTAAAATTAAATTTTAATTAGGGATTTGATGGCAAAATGAAGCTTCATATTTGAAAAAAGGTGGATCTGGCCCATCTTTAACACACACGCATGCGCACACACACACACATACACTACATTTTTTGAATGACCTATACCACCATCGACCTTAGTGGTCTTGAGGTAAAGTGCTTGTCTCAGGACCCGATGTTTGTGGGTTCAAACCCAACAGAGGCCAAAGGTTTTTTCCTTGAGCGAGAAAAAATCATAGCTCAACATCCTTCTAGAGAGAAGTAAAGCCGTTGTCCATGTGGCATGTAAAAGAACCCTGAAAGGTTGTGAAAATACCTCTCCTGGCAAAATTGGTAGGTCAATTCACCTCATTCGTAGAACTTTAAGGGTTCAAGTAATCAGCCTTGGTGGCGCAACTTCAAAGAATGATTACAGCCAGGGAGTTTACTCTACTACAAAAACTAACTACTATCCCCTCCACCCCTTGACAGCCGATACTTTCCACAAGTTATATTTTTGATAATGAATTTGTTTAGTAAATATATTTTAATAAAGATACATAATCTTCAATGAAAAATAACCAACAAATATGATGTTGATAAAAATTACTTGGAAATAAAGATAATTGCAGTTACCTAACATTACTTCTGTCTCTTACTTTGCTTTATTCTTTAGTTAACAAGTGAGTGGTAAAATATCTGATGTTTGAATATTCATATTTTATCAAAACGCTGATTATATATATAACTTTTTTGAAGTCATTTTCAAACAATTTAAAATTTTCTTTCCAAAAAAATGCTTAAAAATGACTTACTAAACAAAAAAGCATGAAAAATGACCTAAAAATGTAAAATGGCAAAAAATGACCTATAAAATATACATTTCTACAACCAGGGAATCATGAACATAGTTTATGTACAACTGAACATTGTCTCTGATGGACCAAAAAAAAAGCCATGTAATCAAAATCCGGGCCCTGCTCATCACTCATAATGGTTACTGTTGGAAAAAAGTTTGGTGGTGGAGGGGGTAAGGGGAGGTTGGCTGCTAGTGTAGTCAAAACAGAATTGAGGGGTGGTCAGTATTCCAAATAATATCATAGTCTCAAAATGCTTAATCTAACATTTCACTCTATGTAAAAAGGCTGAATATTTTTCTAGTATCTAATTCAAAATTCCAGTATATTCCAGTATTACCAGTATAAAAAATAAAACCAAGTATATTTCCAGTACTTTCAGTATTGGTAGACACCCTGAAACTGTAATAATTGATTAACTGTGTATAAATAATACTCTAAAATATCTTGGATGAAGTCTTAGTAGAAGTGGAAGTTGACTTAACCCGAGTCAGTAAATAAGTGAACTAATATTATAAAAGATCAAAGTGTGAGCTCGATGACCCTTTGGATTGCTAGGGTTACACTTTGATCTTACTGTTGTACGTGAATAATATGTAAAGCCCTCAGAGCACAAAAGCTAAGCTTGAATCTCACCATAACACGGATAATTTGAAAGAATCTTTCCTTGTCATTATTTTTCTTCTTCATAAGCCACATACACACGGGGACACCATACGTTCCAATGCCGCAATTCTTGAAAGATACTTTCACTTTGTACGCACTTTCTAAAAAAAACAACAACATACAAATAGGGATACATGTAAACAAGTACCAAAGTGTGAAAATTACTTAAATATTAACATAAATTAATACAAATGTATAAATAGTGGAGAGCTTCAAGTATTTGGGGAGTGAACTGATGCATATTGCAGGATTGATATGGAAATTAGTAAGAGGATACAAGAAGGCAACAGCTTTTACCATAGTGGAAGGATTTTAATCTGGAACAAAGACATGCCAAGGAAATGAAGAGTTAATGTATAAAGTATAATACACACGTATTCTTACATTCGCCCCAGAAACTTAAACAGTGACAAAGAAGGACGAGAGTAGAATTCAGGTGGCGGAGGTAAAATCCCTACAAAGTATTTTTGGAAAGACAAAAATAGAAATAAGGAAAGAAATTGGGTTGGAAAAACTGAATGATATAATGTACAGTCCAATAAACTGAGATGATATGTAGATGCTAAGAGGATGGAAATTGAAAGACTACCAAAGCAAGCTATGGAGATGAGAATGATTGGAAAGAGACCCAGGGAAAGGTGCAGATTGAGATGGTTGGAGTCATAAGAACAGTGTGAGTGGAAGACATTTGGAGTGTAACAGGATGGTGAAGGAGTAGTGGAGATATACAATTCAAGCCTCAGCCTGGAAATAATGATAATAATTAATACAAATATACCTCACTGCACAACATTTGATAAATATAATACAAACACAGTCAAATTTTTGTTTGTAAATATGTATTGGGGGTTTTACTTTTAAGGTTTAAATTAGGGCTGGGCTGGTGCCAATCCTAAATCTGATCATGGTTGATTATGGCATAGCCAGCTTAAGCCGGTCATGGTTGACCATGGCACAATCAGCTTAAGCCGGTCATGGTCGACCATGACACAATAAGCTTAAGCCGGTCATGGTCAACCATGGCACAATCAGCTTAAGCCGGTCATGGTCGACCATGGCACAATCAGCTTAAGCCGGTCATGGTCAACCATGGCACAATCAGCTTAAGCCGGTCATGGTCCATCATCTCACAATCAGCTTAAGTCGATCATGGTCCATTATGGCACTCATGGCCACTGATTGGGCCAAGGATTGGCATTTGGTACATCAATTCTTAGAACCAGGAGATCATTTTCTAAAGATCTTTGGCTAGTTACAGCAAACCCAGCACACTGGTACTGGTGACTAATCGTTGTTGCGCTCTTGACAGCCAGCCTTGTTCTTTGTTTTGTTGCTAAGAGGGGAAGGGGGGGGGGGGGGGCTGCTAGTGTACTCTAAGTCAGGGCTTCTCAACCTTTATTCATCTGCGACCCCTTTGGACCACTACCCTTCACTCAATGTCATAAATACAATTGGTAATAGCACTGTATATAGTCGATTTACCGGTTTGTGCACATACTTTTTTTGAATTAACCCCGTTTGATGGAACCCTGTTTGAGTGAAAAAACAAAGTACCTTAAATATAAGTAACTATATCATTAAAGAATTATGTTGACTAAAAAATAGTGTATGCAAATATCAAAAATGCAAATTTCTTCAAATAATTTATCATATTAAAAATTTGTGTATATAGTATATTGACATGCAAAATATAAGTAAGAAAATTTAAAATAAAAAAATAATACCAACTAACTTGTAATATGAAATTTGAATATACCAAAGAAAATGTTACTGAAGGCTGACAAAAGATAGGAATATATTAATTACCTTTAATGGGCTGGCTGTGATTGCTTATTTTGACCCAATAACTTAAATCGTGGCTTAATATTTGTCACTGCTGGTCTTGTAGCGATGTCGATGTTCTTACGATTTGTGCAGTATTTGGTTTTAATTGCCATTATTGTCAAAAATGCTGATTCACACAAATAGGTGGTAACAAATGGCAGAAGAGCTGCCATCACTAATTCCGACAATATTGGAAATACTGTTTTAACACGAAGCCATTAAGTGTTCAAGTTTTTCCTTGAAAATTCAAGTTTGAGATTTGAATCATATGAAAGTTTTGCAAATTCTTGTTGGTTTTTCAACGAGAGATGCTTCACATTTCCCATCTCCACTATAAAAGGATTTTGAATCCAATCTAAATGATTGTCTAATTTCGATAGAAAATATTTCTGAAAATTGTTTTCCAAGCATATCAAATGATCTATTATTATCTGCTTAATCAAGTCAAAACTAAGCATATTATCAACAATAAAGTCCTCTGTATATGAAAACATTCAAATGAGTCATTTTCTACTTTATTCTTCCAAATGTTTAATTTTTTTATGAAAGCCTGAATTTTATCTTTTAGTGTAAAAATATTCGTGCTCTCCCCTTGGAGAAACATTTTAAGTTTGTTGCGTTTCTCAAATAAAACTGATAAATAGCACAATTTGCACAACCAATTTTCATTGTGAAAGAAATTGACATATTCAGAGTTATTTTCAGACAGAAATAGTATTATTTCATTTTTTAACCCCAATAGTCGTCTCAATGGTCGTCCCTTTGACAGCCATCGCAGCAATGAGTGAAAGTAGTAGGCCTATCGCTTGCAGATTTATCTTTTACCTGAAATCCAGTTATTCTTCCTCTCATTGCCGCTGCGCCGTTGGTACATATTCCAACACAGTTATTCTATTATAGCCCTACTTCCTTGAAAAATTCATTCTCTTTTTGAAAAATTGCCTCACCAGTTGTACGTCCATCTAACGACCGACAATATAGTAGATCTTCATGGACATTGTTACCGTAACAATACCTGACATATGCCAATAGCTGTACCAAGTTTGTAATGTCAGTCAATTCATCAAGCTGAATTGCAAATTTTAAACGTTCTTTAATTCTTTCAATAAGTTGCTCACACTGGTCATTGCTAATTTCCAAAATTCGACTACCCACAGTATCATTTGACAGTGGAATTTTTTTAAATTCATCTGCATATTTTTGCCTGTGAATAATTTCATTCATTCTAATTGCCACTGGCAACACAAGATTTTTGGCAATGGTGTATGGTTTTTTAGCATTTGTAATTAAGTAAGAGGCTTCATAAGATGATCTTAAGTACTTTTTATCGACCAGTACATGAGTTTCTGGAGATTGTTTTTGTTTTTTCAATGATTCTAATAGCCTTTCGAAAAACTGTACAAGGTTAATGGAATAAGAAACATGCTTTGTATGTATACTCACAGTATAATTTGTAACGTTACAAGGGTGTAATGTTACATCTAAACCCCATTCCTATCGATACTGCTGAACAGTCATACTACCCACTCCAAGAAACGTCAGTAAATAGTTAATTCACCTACAATAGTAAGCTTCTCTATTGTAGTTCCTAATAGAACCAAGCCATAATAAAAACAATATCTTTCTTTATTATCCCCCTTTCAACTTCTACAAGTAATTCTGTTGGCGTACGTACCCTCTGGATATGCTGACCTGGACAACCAAGAAACCTAGCTGGCTGCAAAACGTACTAAATCGGCGAGTGGGGAAACCTTGCTGAGTGCACCCGCACTAGATGTGAATACCGGACCGACACGAAAGTAACTGGCGAGCGCATTTTTTTAATCACGAGCCAGGTGAAGATGCCTAGCTGACCTCTTCCGGATATCTCTACAAGCCTCTGACGTCGCTGACCAATCAACCAGAGAAAATTCAAAATACGATACAAGAAATCGTTGGCTGGAGCGGCGTGACCAACCAGAGACCTTCACGCTGAATTACCCAAGAATATGGCGTGATTACCACCCCCTTCACGTCACCGACCAAGTAGTGAACTTTCCCCCCTTTTTGTGCTACGCAGTTAGATCACTATATAACATGTAACTTTCTAAGATGCCGTCTTGTCTTTTTGAATCTGTCACCATGAGGGCCGGACCTCTATATATTTCATCAACCAAGGACTTTTGAACTCTGTATATTATATCAACCAACAACTTTTGAACCAGCCAGCGTCGAGATGGATCTCCGCTACCATATGGTGAAACTTCAAAACTCGTCACCATATTGGACGGATGGTGCTAATTGTTCCATATCGTCTGGAGCCGATATCTTGGAACAATGGACTCTGTGAAAGGGAAGTTATCACACAATGTAAATATTCGTCGATTGGATTTTGGGAACTTTAACAATGAACTTAATGGCATTATTTTGGATATTTATGGGGTTATATGATGATAGTGTTGGTGTTATGTAGTCGTGTTAGATTGTTAAAGGAGTTAACGAATCTATTATATTGCTTATTTGGTTTACCATTGTATTCAACTAATTGTCTAAAGTAAATTGGAATGTTCATTGTTTATTCTCAAACGTTCATCAATCTCAAGTCAATAGTTTAAATTAGTTTGAGTTCGATTGATGCCGATTCAAATAGTCCCGCGTGAATTATCATTAGGTTTGTTATGGGTAACTCAGTGTTATGTAACGTCATTTGTAAAGTTTATTGTATATTTGTTTAGAGTACTAGTGTATTTTCTGTTTACATAACATTAGATTCTTTATTTACATTAACTGTAAAACTGTGGGGCTTACTATTAAATATAACTAAAGAAAGTTTTTATGTTTATCCAGTACATATTGTTAGGACACTTTCGTAACCATTTAGATTGGCTCATAAAGCCTTTTACAACTGATAGTATTATTATTTATTTTGTTTATTCTGAAAGAATGTTTACCATGTTTCGCTACTAGGATGGTCAAGGCCACCTTATTTATTGTCTGCTGTTTTGATTACATTAAATTACTATTTACTCTTAATTCTCTCTGAGATTGCTTTCTTATTTATTATTTCATGTCCTTTAGATTATGCCCTTTCTTCCTCGTAATATTTTTTACAGTGGCCTATTACTACGAGGTAGAGAGAGAGGGTGTAACAATTTGACAATGGATTTTTTTTTAAAATTCATCTGCATATTTTTGCCCGGGAATAATTTTAATCTTTTTAATTTCGCAGGTTTGAGACTTTCACTCGCCAAGCATTCATTACAAATCAAGCAGATAGGTCCATCTTCAATATTTGTGGAAATAAAAGTAAATCCATATTGCAAAAATGTTTAATTGTATTTCCTATTTTTTGCGCGTGAATGAGAAATAGCTTTAGTTTTGTATATCTGCACATTCTTGTTGGTGCTGGGTGATTCCGGTTCTGCAGGATCTATAGCTTCAGTATTATTTGCTGTCTTAGTCTTTAACAAATTTAACCACTTATCCATGGGTAAGATAATTTTGTTTTTATTTTAATTTGTCTTTGAAATGATGGCAGCCAATAACTAGTGAAAGTAAATTATTTGCTCATCCAGTACATCTTTGTACGCCGGAGATACTAGAAGAACAACTAAACAGCTTAACACTGTACAAGCAACATTGAAAAACTGAACTGAACACTGTGAAACTAACAATGAACAACTAGCAAGAGCTCGGGCAAAACTATTTAGTGACAAGAGTTAGTGAATTGTTGTGGAACTCAAATGGTTAGTACTGATGATGAGGTTTGAAATCTACCTGCTAGTATTTCTATCTATCTTTGTCCCATTTGCAAGGTACAAGCCACCAAGAGTGAGTTACGACAAGAGAGAAGACAGAATGTACTTTCAAACCTTTTGTTGATCTCCCTGGCCAGCAAAAAGCCCCTTCCACAAGACAAGACAATCCCTTCCCTGTCTCCGAGCCTGTAAAACACCTTGCTGTCTGCTACCCAACTTAAAATTGGTGGTTATTACCGGCATGTTGAGACAAAAGTGTGGCCTAAAGTCTCAACAAGCAATAGCGCCACTGTGGTCGAAAATGAAGGATAAGATTAGTTACATATTATTTATGATTTTTTTTAATGTCCTGCAACCCCCAATACTATTTAAGTGACCCCCAGCTCTTAGTAAACAGTTGCTTCTCTCAATAACAAGGGATGGGACCAGTTTGTAGGAGGGGGAAGAGACTTGTGTTGAGAATAGAAAAGTCAGAAAGTGAGAGAGAAAAAGTATGGCAGAGGGGAAGTAAGTTATCTTTGCAAAGTCAACCAGCAAACAGAAGTCTGAACGATTAAGAGCAAGATTCAAAGGAAGCTAAAACGGGGGAAGATTCAAGGGAAGACAAAACTGGGAAAGATTCAAGGGAAGACAAAACTGGGGAAGAAAGGGAATCTATGTAAGAACAAAGTAAACAACAAAAACACAGTGTGATGGGAATTTAAGGGTTATAATCTACTTAAGTGAAATCAAATTTAATAATATTTAATTTTTCAGTTACTAACCACTTTAAGTTTATCTAAAAATTAGTCTATTGTTAATTATAGCTCAAATTATTGTTTTATAATTTATAAAAACAAGATGTTTTAATTTTCTAACCATTCATATTTATTTAAAAAAATATTTTTTTTTTGCTATTATCTCTACAATTATTAAAAAAAATTAAGTTATAGTTATTGAACTAACAATGCCTGTAAATTCAAAATTAGAAGAAATTTGTAATTGGCTGAGAAAGAATAATGGAGAGAAGACGTAAGTATGAAGATCCCATCCCTCTAAAGCAAGTAGAAATTCAAATTCAAAATTTTGGGGAAAAAAAGTTAGTTAATTCATTTTATTTATAATCTTGAATGTGATATTTACTCAGTCCTTGTGTCAAATATCCCATCCCTAGTGAATTTTCCTTTTTTTATACTAAGCTTTATTGACAAAATAATGCTAGTTTTATTTTTATAATCAACTGTGGAAAACAAACTTCTCTAATTTTTAATTGCATCATCAAGAGTTTATACATCCCTGGCCTGGAGTTCGATCCAAGGTTACACTCAATGAGGATAGATTTCTCCATTGTGTGATCCAACATTTCTAGGAAAAGGTTTGTGCATTTTCCTAGTCTTCACTCTCTGCAGCAAATTTCCTTACAATTGAGAATTTAAGTTGTCATTAATGACCATCAAACTAAACTAGCATAACAATGGGTCATTCAAACCAAAATGGGCTCTATTTGTACTTACCAGGATGAATTCTTGCGTAGGTTTCTCCTGAGCTAATATTGTGCTCATCACTGATAGTAAAGGCACTGTAAGGATGCATCAACTGAGCTTTCTGAAGCAATACAGGCTTTTCCAGATCACTGTTTGATATCTCAAAATAATACTCCACTTGTGTATCTTCTGGTTTAATCTGCACAGTCAAACAAGAATAAAACACAGGGGCATGCAAAGCTAATAAATGTCAAGGGACAGATCTCTTCGCTTCGACATCATCACACACTTCAAATCTTCCAAACATTTAGAAGGAATTTATAGCCAGAGCTATTATTTATGCTTATTAGTGGGAATTATTCCATCTAGATATCATATTCTGAAAATTTAAAAATGACACCTGGACACGGGAATCGAACCCGGGACCTCTGGCTTAGTACGCCAATGCTCTTAACCACTGAGCTATCCAAGATTCGTCCCGTGCCCAGGATCATTCTTCACTCATATTTTAAGGTAGAGTCTATGATGGACTTAGTGGAAATCGTCGGCTACAAATATGTGATCAGTGGTTAGAGCATTGGCGTACTAAGCCAGAGGTCCCGGGTTTGATTCCCGTATCCAGGTGTCATTTTTCAATTTTCAGAATATGATATCTAGATGGAATAATTCCCACTAATAAGCATAAATAATAGCTCTTGCTATTAATTCTTAATATGTGCGATCCCGTACAATTTAATAACTGTGCAAATGGCAGCAAAAAGCCAACTACCGAGTCGCAGATGGCTGCGTTATCCGATGGCTCGTGATATTAATATAATCACATATTTGTAGCCGATGATTTCCGCAAGTCCATCATAGACTCTGCCTTAAAATATGAGTGAAGAATGACCCTGGGCACGGGATGAATCCTGGATAGCTCAGTGGTTAGAGCATTGGCGTACTAAGCCAGAGGTCCTGGGTTCGATTCCCGTGTCCAGGTGTCATTTTTCAATTTTCAGAATTTAGAAGGAAGATGAGAACTTTGATATATTTTGCAGAGCTGTGGAGATGGAGCTATAAACAACTTTGGGTGGAGTCAGAGTCGGTAAAAATATCACCGACCATAAAATAAAAACTTATTATTATAACAATATGGTAACTAATTAATATCCTGTTTATGGTAAGAATCATGGATTGAAAGGCCTTTTTCCCTACCAGAATTTACTATATATTAGGATTTTGGTATGAAAAAGGTCCTTTCAGGCCTTCCTTCCTACCATGGATAGGGTATATATATAATTGTAAGTTTATACTTTTTTATTTGTAGGACCAGTTTTATTAATTTTGATTGACAAATTTATTCAAATATAAATTCACAGCACCAAAGAAGCTTCCCATGAAGTAAAATGTATTGGAGACTTTTACTGTGGTAAATTTGTTATTACTAGTTAATATACTTTAGCAATTTCAGAAAGAGCTGGAGTATAACAGTAGAAAAATAAAGTCGGAGTCGAAGGCTTGGCGTAATGACTTCACAGCCCTGATATTAGGAAGAGATTTAAAATATATCGCTAAATATAACATATGTCAACATACGATTATTTTTAGAACTTCTACTAAACAGTATTTTAACACCAACTATTTATTAAATGATATATATAACTTAAGCAGAGATAAATTCAAATATGTTGGCACAAAAGAATAGTCTGTGATTTGTTTTTTACTCTAAGCGTTTCTCTTTACCTAGATACCCCTAATAGATAATTTAAAAACTCAAGGAAGTGTTATGTGACAACAAAAACCTTATCTTTAACATTGGCTTAGCTTTGCATGTTTCAAGCTTCGTTTCCGATTTCAAAAGTGACCTTTGCACAGCCCTAAATATATTATATAAGCTGCACAACCAAAGAGCCATTAATATAAATCTATAAATAATGTGCCTATACTATAGATGTAAAAACATTGTAAAAACAAAAAGATGAAACAGGAAATAATGAAGTGCTATGATGATCCCAAATTTTTTTTAAATCAACCCCATCTTTGGTTTAATTTCCTTGCTGTTGTTTGGGTGCTAAAAGGTGACCTACATATCCAACAGTGAGTTCACAAATATTCAGAAAGCGCAGATACAGAAATGAATATTATTATTACTATTAGCACTGCATCTTACTACCCGTTCGGGTTATACAAACTTACGCTAATGTGTAATGGTAGGGTTATTGTGAGATGAAATGGAGGACCTACAGTTTAACGTGGGATCCAAACCACGGTGGAGGTCTGGCATTCCTCACATTCACAAGTTGTGATTAATGCATGTCTTGTCAGAGGTGAAGGAAGGGTTTGGCAATCAGATAAATCTGTTCCGGGACCGAGGATTGAACCCCGGACCCCCAGCACAGAAATTTGACAACTTATCACTTACTAGACCACCAGGTCACCCAAATCAATATTAATGTATTATTCATTCACGATAGGTCTTTACCTGGATGACAGTTCAAAAATCATATGTTTAGGTTTTAGGTTACCAACACTTGTAAAAGAACACTGTTTTGTTATGAATGTTAAGTTTTTTAATTACATGTTATATTTTACATTTAAAATAACTTAAACTTAAGTTTTCTCACATTATTTCATTACTTTTAACAATTTCTTTTTACCCAATTCGAAACAATATTTTAAACATATATTAAAAGTACCTATTCTTTGTTTTGGAATGTTATCTATGATGTGTATTATAGTGCATGCATTAATACCTTTTAATAAAGGCATCGTATTTACTTGGTAAAGATAAAATACTTGTAATTTATTTTATATATGATTAACTATTTTATTATTAGTTTATTGTTTTTAGAAATATTTAACTGAATAAAATATAATCGTCTGCTGCGAGGATACACCATTTTAAACAACTTGTCCGCGTCATCATCAAACACATGGCTAATATTCGTTGGTCGCCATTTTAAGCCATATTTGTTAGACCTTTTGTGAAAGTGCTCGGAATAATAATTATTTTAACTTGAATAAAAGGATAAATAAGCTTTGTGGATGACCTCAAATAAATATTAAGACTTTGTTTAATTTAAATATATTTCATAGAATTTATTACTGTGCGTGTTTATTATATTTTTAACTTTAAACTAAGTCTCTAGTTTGTTAGGTCCACGCCTTACTCTAACTTATAATAATTTATAACTAAGTTAAATTACCTTTTATTTTAATTATTGGGCTTCTGTATTAACATAAAAAAACTTAATCCTAGATCATATTACTAATTATTTTAAGAATAACTTTGTGTATACAGATATTTTCTCTTTAGTTCGAATACATATTAGGCCTAATTTGGTTAATTTTAATCTTACTTTAATATAACTTTTAACTTAATTTAAAATAACTTTAATCTAACATTAATCTAACTTTAATCTAACTTTAATCTAACTTTAATCTAACTTTAATCTAACTTTAACTTTTATCTTTTATCAAACTTAAATATAAGTTTAATCTAACTTTAATCTCACGAAATTTTATAAGGGGTTCTTTTTATTTGTGGATAGATTTGTGTGTGTTTTTTTGATAATGAGTTCCCAGGAGAAAAAAAGAAGAGAAGTTACAGATCACCAAGTCATTCAAAAATTTCAATTTCAAAATTCTTTGAGCCATAATATTGGCCTAAATTACTGTGGTTAACTATCACATTACTCTACATAACCATATGTTTTCATAACAGCTGTCCCAAGTGACAGTGGCAGATATCAGCTGTTGGCGTAGTGATATTTTAGGGACTATTTTCTAGTTACTTTTTGAGCTGTCATCCAAGTAAACTTAAGTCGTG
Source organism: Timema podura (assembly GCA_033556935.1). NCBI lineage: Eukaryota > Metazoa > Arthropoda > Insecta > Phasmatodea > Timematidae > Timema > Timema podura. The sequence continues at coordinate 52,162,937 of JAVRXN010000007.1, read as the reverse complement.
AATGGCGTATAAGCTAAGCAACCCTCCTATGACTTTCAATAATTGCTAGTTGCCACTATATGTTACCGTATCTGTGCAGTCTAGATTTTTTGCATACATTGGTCACTTTTTGGTTCCCAGCAATATTAACTGCTCGATTCCATCTTGAATGTTTGACAAATTATAATCTCTAAAATAAATAAAAACACTAACTTACCTTTTTAGTGATCAGCTTAGTCAATTCTATACATTTTTCTACCCATCCAAATTTCTTAAAAATTTGAGGAAATACCGAGTTGGACAAACCAAAATTAGTGACTTTTTGGTGACCTTTTATGACCACAAAATTTCTTCGGTAAGCGATTGAACATTATATAATGCATAAATAGGCATAATGCACTCACACGCACATTAAACTTTAACTAGATGGCGAACGTTAACCTTGTCTTTGGTATCATGGTAAACAATCAGGCGGTTAGCGCATGGCATCATGGGTAGTGTGGGTAACATGACATTCGACGAGTTTGCATTGTTACGATGCGCGGGAAATTCAAACAACAATATTTTCGTGACTTTTGACTAAAATATTGAAAATTCGTGACTTTTCAGGGACTTTCGTGACCTCTTTTTTGCCATTATTAACTTTTTCGTGACTTTGGTGACCCAGTAGACACCCTGAAATACCAATTTTTTCTTTGTGTCAGATCACTTATCACTAGTGTTTTAAGACTTTATCCCTGGTGAATTTTTTATTTTCTCTCTAAGTGGATACTGGTTTAGTTGCTTGTAAATTTACCATCTTTGTCCTATTCACTTAAGCTAAATCAGCCATGTCCAACTGTTCCTCAGCTGAGGGCCGAATAAGTTCTTGAAGAATTGTTCGGGGGTCCTACATGAAGCTTTTAGGACTTATTGCCAAATCATAATTAAAAAAAAAGAGCCTAATTTTTGTTTATTTCTATAATTTGAAGTATTTAATTTTGACCTGGTAGGCTGCACAGAACAAACTTGGGGGCTGCAAGTGGCCTATGATTTGGACATGCCTGGGTTGGATAGTTTGAGTTACAGATTCCCAAAAGTGATATTAGAGATTAAAAAATATGAGGTCATAAGCGTGCGCAGAGTATGGCTGATAGGGGTGCTAGTTGAAATACAAAGGGAGCAGGCAGGACCCACTCCTCACCCCTTGAGAATATGTTAGGTTTTTTTACAATGACAATATGTAAAAAAACAAGGAAAAACTGATGTTTTATTTCACAAGATTATTCTAACCAATAATATAAAATACAATACCATCCTCCAGATGAAGGGGGTACACCTTTTTTAAACTCTTCAATATTGTCAACCATCGACACGGGGTTTCTAAATAAAAGTTAGGTATTTTGTCTAACTTTTCTCTCTCTTTTTTTTTTAATTAATGGGGGTGCCATGACACCCAAGTTGTGCGCACCTATGTAAAAGGGTTGCGTATATAACTACAAGGTGAGTATTAAAATTTAATAAGATATTATTTTTTGATTCATTGTAACTATTAATAAATTTTCTACTTATTTAGTGTTTTTTTTTCAGGTATTTTCAAGCTAGAGTTAGAAGAACTTGAAAAGAAACTTTGAACTCAATGGTTGGGCAATGTTTTATGCCATCTTACCCACAGCATGAAGCCATATACAGTCAGTCCGATGTTCATAGGAAGGATCTTACTTGAAGTTACTAGATCAGGGTTGCAGCTATTTTATTGGTATTTTCACAAGGTTAACTTCTTTCCTCAATTCACACGAAATTCCTTGTATTTTCCAGGTTTTCACAAATGAATACACATTTTTCCAGACACTTTATTTAGAGTATTATGGTCACTTGTCATAAAATTGACTAATGTAAAATCATGCCAGTGGTGTTTAAAACAAAATAATTTGACCTTGATGGTGAAATATATGTGGTTGTCACAAGGTTATACTCTGATTTTAGTTGGAAGAACGGTAGAGATGATTCAAACATATTTTTTTGGGGCCAACGCTATTAACATTTCTTTATATTGTTAGTGTTATTTTATAGGTATTGATAATAGCTACCAAAAGTGAAAACTGCAGATACCATGACTGAATGTATGAATATATTAAATTTGTTTAAGTAACTTTAGTATCTAACTACTTCTGTTCTTTTTGAAAAACATAGTTAGAGATTGTTTAGTAAGGAACACTTATATAAATAAATTGTAAAATTCAATTTTAATTAAGTAGGTTATATGTTCTGTTTGATAAAAGTATTTCTATATTCTTTTAAGTGAAAAAAACTATATTATGATTACAGCTTCAAATGCAAAAATTAGTGATAAACTATGAGTTTATTTTACACAGACTTCAACGTATGTTACGACGTTGAAGTCTGTGTAAAATAAACTCATAGTTTATCACTAATTTTTGCATTTGAAGCTGTAATCATAATATAGTTTTTTTCACTTAAAAGAATATAGAAATACTTTTATCAAACAGAACATATAACCTACTTAATTAAAATTGAATTTTACAATTTATTTACTTCTGTTCTTCCTACCAAAATCCCTACAAGTCAACAACAACTTACTTACCAAATATCACCATCCAGGCTACGTCCGAAGAAAAAATAACAATATGTCCGGCCGCGCCTTCGCTTCATGAGCAACTGCCCGACTGAACTGAGAGTTGAGCCACGCCCGCTAGAGTATACTATAATGCATAGTGCCAACTTAACAAAACTGAGAAGAGGAGAGTTGCCATTCCCGTGGCTTCGAGAATATTACAGACGTTTACGTGGTCACACACGTTCCCCCCCCCCTCCCCCTTTTGGCCTTGTATTAAACTCTGTGATCCCCTCCCTTGGATCCTGTCTCCCCTGTTCTTCGAGTTTATGCACTGTATAAAAGATCGGCCATGAAAATAAGGCTTCACTCTTGGACTGGCTTTGGTAGCGCTTAGACGAAGCTGAGGTTTCACAGACAGTTTGAAAATGTAAGGAGAAATTCATTTTCGACATAAGGATGATTCTGGAACTAATCAAAATTCTCTTTCGCTTTTTTTTTTTTTTTTTTGCTAGGAATGTCTGATATTATTCTTCATTGTCTTAAATATTGAACTTTAACTAATCTATTTATCTTATGAACTATATTTCACAAATAATTTGTCAAGGATCTATTTTGAAGAATTCAGTAAAGACATTACGTCAGAATATTTAAAATTTAGTAATGTTATGCATTAAGTATGTTTTTTATAAACATTAGATGTAAACTGAATTATTTAACTTAGGAATTATAGTTCACAATTAAATGGTTAATAATTTACTTTGAAGAATTCAGTTAGGACATTACGTCAAAATATTCTAAAGTTAGTATTGTTATGTGTTGAGTATGTTTTTTATAAACATTAAAGCTGAATTATTTAACTTACGGATTGTATTAACAAATTAATCTTGTTAAGGATTTACATTTTGAGAGTTCAGTAAGAATATTATATGAGAATATTCCAAATTTAATAATGTTAGGCGCTAAGTATGACATTTGTAATCATTGAGTTTAATCTGAACTATAAGACTTGCAAATTATATTCCTTAATAAATGTGGCAAGGATTTATTTAAAAAAAGGTTATTTATACAATGGAGCGTAATTTTTTTTAATATGAGTAATGTTACGCCTGAATATCTAAATATTGTTAATGTTTCTTAGACATATAATAAAACGTTATTGATGACTTGCAATCTTTTAGTCAATCCAGGTTATCCCTAGTTTTATGTTAACATACTACCCTAGCACCTCCTTTTTTTTATTTTATCTTATCTAATCATATATATATATATATATATATATATATATATTGATACAATCTTTTGAAGGAGGATTGTGGTGTTCCTTATTTTGGGTCTTGGATCGTATTGCTGGGGACGCATCACGTACCCAGCATCACCTAATAATTTCTCAATACTGCACACTCCTATCTATTATAATTTTTTATGTTAATTTTTTTTTTGTATTTGAACCCCTCTAATCCTAGAGTTTGGGTAACAGATACCATGACTTGACGTATGAATATATTAAATTTGTTTAAGTAACTTTAGTAACTAACTACTTCTGTTCTTCCTACCAAAATCATACTATAGCTGGGGTGTGGAAGATAAATTTACTGTTATTATTTCTTCAGTTCACTTTTTATCCTATGCAAAGGTCTAATATTTAAAGATAGCAGTTTAATGTTCAAAAATCACAAACTTCAAGTATATTTTAAATATTTTGTGAAATTCCCTATGTTTTCTCCAGGTTTTTTCCAGACACAGTTTTCAAGGTGTGTGGCAGCCCTGTAAAACTACTTTTATGTATTCATACATCAACTTATGTGATATTTACAGCTATCACTTTTGATGATTGTATCAATATCTATAAAATAAGTCTGATAATAAAGTAAAATGTTACAAAACTAAGAAAAAAAAAGTTAATTCCTGCCAAAATCCTACTATTCATACTTATTTCTTCTTACTATTAGTAAATTCAAAAATTTTAAAGAAATCCTTCTTTCTTTACCTTGTCAAGATGTGTTGCTGGTAGCCAGCCACCCTTGAGCTTGACAAGTTGATTACTGATACGCTACTCTACCCACCTTTGTCTTGGCTGTTCCATCCTTGAGCTGTTCCACTGAATGGGTAGAGCAGTTCACTGTCACTGTTACTTTGTGTCTGTCCTGTACCATTCGTTTCCTGCAACAAAACACCAAATAGTGTCTAGACAACAAACTATAACAGGTTTTCCACAAATAAAGAAATTTATTAAGTTGAGCAAGAAAGTATCACACCCCCCCCCCCCCTTTTCAAGTCGCACGGCTTAAAATACAATAGTCTTTTTAGTTTTGTGGAACTAATACTACTCTATTCTGTCTAAGCTTATAATCTCTTTCCCCCTTTACCGACAGCCACACTTTGACATGTCAATAAGAAGGGAAAAAACTAAGGAACTTTTTATCTCCAGGTAAAGAGGAAAGTTCAGTGCTGGTTTTTAAATATTTTAAAATATTTTGTTATGAGTATATCAAAAAATTGTTATATTTGTTAAGAGGAAAGCTAAATCCAGAGCCCTTTTTCATGAAGTCTAATCTCATAGCTCCACAGATTTGATTAAAAAGTCATAGAAATTAGCTAATATCACATTTTCACACATTTTTTCTACTAATAAAACTAAAACTATAGGGTTGTTAAGGAAAAAGCGCCCTGTTGGAATCTTTCGACTTCATTTTGGCGTGAATCATATTTTAAATAACATATATATATCACCACATCATACTACCTGTTCAGGTTGTACTCCTATATGATAGTTCTTCTAATGGGGTTAGATATGAGGAAGGAAGAATTTTTTGGCATTGAGGGAGAGTGGGAAACCATTTATGAAAAACCACCCTTAATCGACCCGACAAGGATTCAAACCTTGAGCTCCCTGCCCTTAGTAGACAAGTTTAACAGAAGAGTGATGCCTTAGACCAGAGGTAGGCAATTACTTTTGTTTGAGAGCTGTATGACCCTAAGCCAAAAAAACTTTGCAAAACATTAGTGAGGCCTGATTTCTGCCTTTTTGCACAAATTCACAAGGAGCCTTTTTGAGTTGTTTTCTCCTTAGTTGTAAAGATATAAATATCACAAACATTTTGAAACTACGTTCACAAAAAAAGGCAGCAATTTGGAGCAGTTTTGGCTTTATTCCGCTACATCATTACATGAAAATGTTCAAGATAACATGTTGTATGTGTTGACTATGTTGAAGTCTACTTATGCCTGCTAAGTGGGAATATCAGCAATGAACAGAATTAAAACAAATTCCGTGACTAGTTGTACCAATAGCACTTCAGGACTTGCTTCAAAGTGCTTGTACCACTATAGCTCTTGACTTTCGCAAAATAGCAGAAGCAGAGAAATGTTATTTTACTCATTAAATTATTATGTATATCTTATTATTACTTCATTAATACCTATGAATAAATAATATTGTTTATAAATGAGTCTGATTTTTAATCATTTCCTAGCTTTATTCATTCAGGTAAGTACTTGAGGCTTCTGACAAAAAGACAGACAGTTCCTTCTTCTGACCTGCAGTCTGCCAATTCCCAACTGCTGCCTTACTGTGGATTCACACTGTAAGTGTCAAAAATTACAAACAAAACATTTTAACACGTACAATCGATCAAGCCCTCAGAATTGTTTAAAACTATGATTAACAGTTCTAATAAGTTCTTTATAACGTGTGGCAGATATTAATTTACTGAAACATCAGGAGAGGCCAGCTGGTCAGCGAGCGTTCAGAGTCAGGTGGCGCAATGTGTAACCATCCCTTCCCCCTTTTCTGTACTTAGAATAATCATGGCCAATTCATCTAGACCCAATGGTATGAATACGAGCCGTTCCTTGGTTCACGTTACCTGTATTGTAGTCACCACTCGTTGGAGACACTGCTGCCAGAGATACTCTAGACTTCGTAGAGAAGATCGCGATGGTTGTGGCATTTGATCACCTCCTCGCCGCAGATTGAGCTACGGCGTTTATCATGAGTATTGAGAGACGTAGTTTATTATGTCGCTATGCCCTTAAGGCGTTGTTTCTGTTAGTGGAGCTGTGAGCTCTATTATACTATGTCCATAGGACATAGATTATGTATGTCAGTTGTTCTGACCTTTTCTATGCCCATAAGGCTTAGTTTATTATAGTGCACCATGTTCACTATCTTTCTATGTCTATTAGACTTGGTTGCAAATATTGGGGTCATAAACAGACGCCATAGAATCTTTGACCATGCTGCGGCTATAGAATAGCATAGCGTTTAATTATGGAGGATGCCAGGTTATCTGTTGCTTCGTTTCACGACCTAATTGGGCCTGTAACTCACACCAGTCTTGTAGGTGTCTAAGTCTGTACTGATTTGAGGTACACAACCTTTGGAAGTGCTACTAGTCCATAGTAGTGGCTCGCGGGGTTATGTTTATTATGTGCGGCCTGTTTGAGGAGCCTATAGAGTTGATCGAGTTTGATCTCTATCTTGATTAGTGTTACTATTCCCGTTGCTGGGTAACTAAGTGTTTATACTATTGATTGCACTGGCAGTACTATTTAGGATATGTCCGACCATAATATTGATTGCTTCTAGATTCCTGGTGATTTACCATTGACTAGGTTTAAAAGATCTGTTTCTCTTCAAGGAACAAATTACATTGTAATATCTAACTCTATTAGGAGTTAACTCTTGCTAGCTAGCAAATATTAATTACTGCCCTTGTAGCTCCTTAAACTAGGACTAAGATTAAGCGGTTTTGTTCTTCGTATTTAAAGTTATGTGCTGTTGTAAGCCCGATTGGCATGAATGATAAATAAGTTATTCTTTTTGATCGCACCCACTATGTACTAATAACGTAGTGTCATTACCTATAGTCCTATTGGAAGTATTAGTAGTTGTCCTGTTTTAAGGAGTTACAAGATTTAGTAGTTACGCCTATGACCTAAGTGTGAAGGTTATAGGGTGTTCCAAGGTGCTTCATACCAGACTCACCTTAGCCGAATTATCTATATAACTATTTATATATATATACACTCATATTTATATAACTATATATATTTATTCTCATATTTATATAATATATATATTTATTCTCATCTTAAGCAATAGATGGTTTGAATAATTACAACCTATAATTCTTTGTACTTTCTTATGTCTTATTTCTTTATTAATAAACTAAATTTGTTAATCATGTAAATCATTCCTGTACTGTAACTATATTCTGTAATGTAGTAAACAGTAGAGTAGGAGGGTACAACAGGTTCACCAAAAAACAAGCGAAGAACAGAAACGGGGTCACGTGACGAGCTCTAAGCCAATCACAAGATTTCCGCCTCATCGTCGAGAGCTATTCCACTGAGTTCAACTCATCTCTACTCCACCCACTCTACCTGAGATGTTCGGTAAAGGAGAACCTATTAAATCTCAGAACCAACCATCACAAATCAGTGTTCAATGTTCAATTGACAACGCCATGTGCTCTACAGCCAGAAGCAAGCAGAGAGCTTCGTTGGCCATTGTGAGGAGATTTTAAATACGTCGTTAATGTAAAGTGTATGTATTATGTATTGGTTTATGCCCAGATACAGCCTTATAATTTGAGAGGATGATCCAAAATATATGTGTATACACTATAAAATTCAATATGTTGATGAGCATTGTTTCTAGTTAGCATCATAGGTAAACATAAAGTGTGTGAGTTGCCGCGCCACTCAGATTCTGCTTTCTGTTTTTGGCGAACATGTGAATCAAGCTTTAGACGAATCGGCCACTGAAGTTTCTGAGGTGGCCCCCTTAAGGTATATGTTTTATATATCATTTTAACTAGAGATAGGTTGAATACACTTTTCCTCTAATCTGAGTCTTTATTTTTAACAACAAACCTTGAACTTCAAATTTGAATCTGAGCTGAAAATTAATTTATATTAAAAATCTGGAGGGGAAAAAATATTTTTAATAACGAATATCAAATTTATCATTAATCCAAAAGCTAAAAATAAAAACAATGTTATAGATGAAAATTCTTATTGTCCTGTTAGTTCTAGTAAATTTTGGAATGAGGCTTCTTTATAATTAAATAAGTAATTTTTTTACCATATAAAAGTATCCCTATAGTCTATGTTTCAGAATTCTCTTTAGGCCCCACATGAAAAAATACTATGATATATCTTAGATTATCTCCTAGTTTAATATTTATTAAGCGTATAACCTGAACAGGTAGTTCATGGTGCTAAAAATATACAGGATATATTTATCCTGTTTAGTAAAAAGTTCTTTGTTTTGAAACAGATTTATGAAAAACTTACTAATCTTCATTTGTTGTAATATGGCTTCGTGATATGTATTTTATATAACTTTACTTTATTTTATTTTAAACTTAGCACCTTTAGTTTTATTTGTGTTTATAAAAACTAAGAGACACATTGTACCAGATTTGATGTAGGCTACTCTCTCTAGTAAAATAATAATTCATCCCTCTAATTTTTTAGTAATAATAATTTGACTGTTGTAATATTTTTTAATTTTGTCATTATAATTTGAATAGTGTAATAATTTTTAATTTTCTAACTATAGTTTGAATATTGTAGCCTAGGCTATTAATTTTTTATTTTGTAAATATAATTAATATGCAATTTGTAATAATCTGAAATAATTTGTAATGAAATCCTTCTTCTGCCCATCCTAAAATTTAGCCTACCATTTTCTTCATCATCTTAGGGTAAATTAAAAATGTTAATTTTTTTAATCAAAATTCCAGGGGTCGGGAAATGTCCTAAAGCTATTCCCAATTCTGGAAACTTAAAGAGAGGAAAAATCAAAACCCCTTACTCTCACCTTGAGGTTTTAAACCTTTTCAGCATGAAATTGTAGAGATGCCTGGGTGTTTCAAGATGAGCTTTTAAGTCCAAACTGTCTTCTCCAAAAAAGTCACATATTGGGCAGTTTTTAGCTTCCTCACCATGCTTTCTCGTCGCCCCCTTACGATTCATATGGGCTTGGGTGAGACGCTTTCTGCTTCTACCCTGTTAAAACATTGATTATGTTCTGATTTAACTATTTTACACAAATAAAAGATTGTGGTAAATGATTTCCTAATTAAAATAACAGAAAAGGCGCAAGGTAACATGTAGATATGGTCATTACAAAATCAAACAATATGACTGACTTAGTTTGTAGTCAAAAAATATTCACAATAAATAATTGTCTAAACAAAACCTCAGATTAAACACGCGACCTTCAGATACAACGTAGACTATGAAAATGTAGCACAACTTTAAACTTTATTTTTATCTATAACATAATTAGCTAATAAGGATTGCCACCACAACATAGTACTTACTCTATGGCATTAGGAACTCGAAAATTTATTACTGCACTTAAAAAAAATATGCCACATATCCCTAGCTTGAGCTTGTTCTATCCAGTCCACCTCATTACACCATATGCCTTTCTTGAGCTAGTTCTATCCAGTCCACCTCATTACACCCTAATCCTCTCTTGAGCTAGTTCTATTCAGTCCACCTCATTACACCCTATTTCTTCCTGGTCCATTCTAATGTTATCCTCCCATGTACATCTAGGTCTTGCCAATGGTCTCTTCTCATTTGGTTTGACAGCCAGTACCTTGAACAAGGTTCTAGAACCTCCCATTCACGCTGCATGTCCTGCCCACCGTCATCTATGAGACTGAGACTTGATTATCCTAACAATGTCTTGTGATGAGTACAGAGTATGTAACCTACTCCAATCACCATAATATGAGGTAAATAATTTCAAAACATGAATTCTGAGGAAATAAGATATCTTACTGGTCTGTCCCACATTCCTCCTACAATTATGACTTTGACGTTTATGTGTGTGTCGTGTGTTCTTATTTGGCAGTACTCTTGTAGTTTGGCCATCCTCATATTTAACAAGGCTTTTATTGTTGGCATCTTTGTTGTCAGCCCTGCACTTCAATAACTTGATCAAAGTTTGGTTACAGTAACATGCCCTAACACCAGTCACATAATTATACAACTTATATTAGTTATGTAGTATACTGTACCATTTTCACACTGAAATGAAGATCACACTGTACTGCGAAGAACTGTTTTTATCTTGATCCAAGTATGCACATCCCATAAACCTAGAATAATTACAAAGTGTACATGAATATGGTACCTGCATAAATACAAACATTATTGTTATTGTTATGACTAAACAAGAGTGAAGTTGATCATGACCATGTTTTGAAGAACCTTTTATTAAAGAATATAAATAAAAATAAATTAAATTATTATTTAGCACCGCGTCTTACTACCAGTTCGGGTTATACGCTTAAGTACTAATTACGCTAATGGATTAGGAATAGGGAAGGTTGAATTAGAGGAAGTGAACCCACATTTGTGTGAAGGGAGAGTGGAAAACCATTTAGGAACCACCACCCCCAGTTCACCCGACCGAGATTCGAACCTCGATCTCCCCGTCCTGGGTGGTCGAGCTCAACACGACTAGCACGTTAGCCAACTACGCCACCGAGGTGGGTGAATAAATAAAAAGTATACTACATTTACAGTTTATGTCTGTCACAAAATGTCCATAAAATCTAAATAATATGTCCTATTTAGTATGGTAGTGACTCATTTTCTATCAAACTTATTCTCCCAGGAGAAATCTCACAGTTTAATAGAGAGATTTCACAAGACCATTAACTTCACACAGGCAATGTCGTGCCAGTGTCGTTATAGTTTTACCCAGTCCAAAAAAAAATTTAAAAAACTTAAGTTTTATTTAAAATAAAAAAATAATAAAAAAACACTTATTTTATTTTGCATACAAAGCAATTGTTTGATTAATTTTTGAAAATGTATAGCCTTTAAATAATTAAAATATGAATAATAAGTTTAAATAAGAAAGAGTAGGGGTACAGAGAGTACATGAGATAGGAGAAGAAGCAAGACTGAGATGGTTTGGGCATGTAAAGTGGACGGAAGGGGAGAGGATGCCGAAGAAAATGTTGGAAATGAAGTATGTAGGAAAAAGACCGCAAGGGAGGCCAAGAAAGAGATGGTAGGAACAGATAACAAAGTGTTTCAGGGAGAGAAGAAGAATGGAAGAAATTAAAGGAGGAAGAGTGGAGGAAGGCGAGAGGAAGCTGGAGACATTTTAATAAAGTGATCCGACCACAGGCTGGAAATTGTTGATGATGATGATGATGATGATGAAGTTTAAATAAATATGTAGTCCAACAAGTAAATAGAAACTGAAGCATACAAACTTAACATAAGTCTAGATTAAATAAACAAGGCTGCAACTATATTCAAGTAGTGAAAAAAGTTGAAAAAGTAAAAAAATTGTTAAAAAAGTAACTTATTATAATGCGCAATAAGTAACCAGAATGGGACATTTTTTGTGTTTTAAAATGTCTAAAAACTAAGACTATGACAAAATGAAGTGCAACGAGTATTTGTTTATGTATGTAATGGCCATTATAATTTTATAACAATAAAATGATTATATATATATATGCAATAAAATGATTATATATATATATGCAATAAAATGATTTAATATATATATATTATTAATGGCCTCCTCATCATCCCTTATAGCTATCCGATACACCCACTTTATTTCTATCCTATTTTTTAACTACCGGTACTTTATATACTTATACATCAATCGAAAAAGTAATTTAATTATAAAAATATGGAGCAAACATGTGACAAATGCAGTTTGTTTATTAAGAAAAATACACAAAAATTATTTATTTACCACAGAAAGCGTTAGTAATTATTATTTAAGTTATCTTGCAAGTTGTACTTGAAAGTTGTACTTTTCCCTAATACTAACACATGAATAGGAAAAAGTAATATTTAATTAAAAAAATTATGGAATGAGTACTCAAATGTTAGTTATAACTTTAAAGAAAATAATACACATATAATTTAAACTTAAAACATTTTCTCCTAAGTAACCAAGCTTTAAATTACTCTGGCAATAGGAGCTCGAAGGTATATTGCCGCACTTACAAAAGTACGCCACCTATCCCTATCTTGAGCTGGTTCTACCCACCACCTCATTACACCCTATCCCTATCTTTAGCTAAATCTATCCTGTCCAACTCATTACACCCTATCTCTTTCAGTTCCATTCTAATGTGATCCTCCCATCTGCGTCTAGGTCTTCCCAATGGTCTCGTCCCATTGGCTTTTCCAGTCATTACCCTGAACAAGGTTTTAGAATCTCCCATCCGTGCTGCATGTCCTGCCTACTGTAATCTACAAGACTCTACTATCCCAAAAATGTCTTGTTATGAATACAGGGTATATAGCTTATCATTATGTAACCTCTTCCACTCCCCAGTAGTTTCATCCATTTTGGTCAAACTTTCTTCCTAAGCACCTTGTTTTCGTCCTATAAGGTAAGAGATGACGTTTCACACTCATAAAGAACAACCGGCAAAATTCTTGTTTTGTATAATCTGAGTTTTACATTCCTTGAAAGCCGGCAAGATGTAAACAACTTACTGATCGAGTAGTAGCATGCATTTCCCGACTGTATTTTTTTCCTCATTTCCAATCTAATATTGTTATTGCCAGTTAAAAATGTTCCTAAATATTTAAAACTCACCAACCCTGTCAAATGATATGTTGATCGTAGTAATCTCTAAATTATCTACCTCGATCTCTATTCTCTGCGTGATAATAAACTTATTCTTTTCAACATTCACTTCTAAACCTATTTCCTTACTAGCCTCTAAGGCTTGATTCACACGTTCGACGAAAATGAAAAACAGAATCCGCTCGAGTGGTGCAGTAACTCACACGTTCTATGTTGACTCATGATGCATTGCAACGCTAACTTAAACAGCTGAATATCAACATATTTTATTTTCTGGTGTATAAACATTAGGGTGTCCCAAGATACAAGGTAAATTTTTTTTTTTGCAAAGTCGAATACGCATACCCTCTATTTTTTTTCTATTTCACCTCAGTAACTTAAATAAAATTTATTATTGCAATAAAATAACGGTAACCCGTGCCGACTTTACTTCAAACTTGAACGTGAGATCTTGTACAGGGAATACTATGGAAAGATTGTAAAATGTATGTTTCTTTGGTACATAAGATACCATTTTATTCAAAGCAGATATTTATTAACATATTACAGTAAAATAAACATTACTGAACATATTTTCGTTTCAATGTTTGCTTTTTACAGTCAGGATAGATCTTCATGTGTTCTTGTACGCAACGAAACAAAAATTGTTTTTGTTTCCCCTCAACGGTTATTAATCCATGAAAGTCCTGCATTAGTTTTAACGCTTTTTCAGCTGTATCATTCACTGCTCTAAGTATTGATATCGTCTTTTTCGCGTCTAGAAAAGAAGCGTTATCCTCCCATGAAGAGGGACTCTCGTTGAGAAAACTATCATCAATTTTGAGTCTAGAAAACAATGAATGGCTTTTGACTGATATGAAATAATCGATGCTTTTTTCTGTAAAAAAAAAAAAAAAAACAGGTAACAATTGCGTGATATAAGTAAATAACTAAATAAACAATTACAAAATCAATGTATCAAACTCACCATACAATGAACCATAAAGTTCTTCCTTCGATGGAATGTATCTTTTCTCATGGGTCGAGAAATTTTCTCTATGTAAATTTACCACCATTTTTAATTTTGTTTCTTCGTCCACATCATCATCAAAAAGTGCTAATACTGCTATTTCATCAGTCAAATACCATAAATTCTGGAGAAATTTCTGTAAAGCAGCTTTCGAGATATTTTCATTCACATTTTCGTAAGCTTTCAAAGATTTCAAAAAGCACAAATCTTTGTAGGGTGCTTCAACTGCCAAAATGCATTGAAGCCATGGTTTAACATAGATTGTTACGATAAACAAGCAGACATCTAACAGTGCTTTCTTATCCTTGGTGTTTAATTTCAGATGAGAACTAAATAACGATAGTTTTAGGGCGTAAATCACTCAGGCCATCCATCTAGCTTGGTGCATGACACCCGGAGGTCTGATTTAAATTTTTTTTTTCTGCATCTCCACCTAAAAATACCATAGAAAGTTCGATAAACTCTCGATAGTCCTCTCTGACCATAACATTTTTAAGTTCATCTCGGTAAAAGTCAAGCAAATTTTCAAGTTAGGGTACGGTTCTGAACAGTTCCACTGCTTCTCTATAGCACTGTATTTTAGTGTGATCGATGTTTTTCCAATTCTCTTTGAGCTTTTTAAAGAATGGAATATCGGGGCTTGTTGTCACTTGTTAAATTTTCACTTCGAATACGGCCTTTAACACCAGTTCGTATACATGATGGCGGCAAGCGAAAAAAAGCATTTCCCTATCAAATTTTTGCTCAAGGAGCGTACAAGCACCATTAAAACGACCTGTATTCGAAGCCGTAGTATCAAAACAGAGAATTTGGACTTTGTTTTCGAGATTCCAATCTAAGATCGCCTTCCAAATAGCCTGCGCCTGTTCTTTGCCTGAAGAATTATCCAGTCTTGGCACAGCAATGAGTTGTTCTTTAAGGCCATATGAAATAACTATAGGCAAGCGTTCTTCTTTCGATTTTCGAGCACTCAAAGCAGGCAACAGTTTGCCATCCCAATGTAAGGTCACTACATCCGGTACCTCGTTTTGAAAATCAATTTTTATGTTTTCCACGCGTTCCTTCCGTTTTTCTGTTCGGATTCTTTGAATTGAAGACTTACTTATCAGAAATTCGTCAATCTTAAATCCAAGTGCATCAATAGTAGCTTCAAGAATAAACACAGAATCTCGCATACTTTACTGACACCTGTCTAATGCAGCAACTAACTTTGGAGTAATAAAATCTTTCCTCAATACTGATTTACTTGTCCCAGGTTCTTAGCTTTCGATCAGTGTTGGGAAATCTTCTGAATCCATATTTTCACTAGAATTCGAAGAGGAATCTTCTTGCAATGGTTCGTATGATGCTGAGGATGTTGAAGAGGAAACATATCTCATTCGCTGATTGTCTTCTTTGACAGCTCGAAGTCGCACCCTTTCCTCTTTCTTGGACAGTTTTTTATCCACTCCACCTAAGTGACCGGGTCGGCCCGGCTCTCTTTGGCGCTGCAAGAACATCCTATATTCCTCTATTTTCATTCATTGAAGTGCATCAGCATGTGCAATGTCGAACAAATTGTCTAAATTACTTACAAATTCTTGTTGTCGCCACTTGAATACGTCTTGTTATTTCTTTGCATTTTTTTTTAAGTTTCTCCAAACTTGATACATATTAACAAGCTTCCTCACACAATTTGGCAACAATTTGGTAGGTATGCGTGCCTTTTCCCAAAAGATAATACATTCGCGAATAGCGAGATTTGCACTTTCATTAACACTTAAATTCACTTCTCGAATATTGTAAAACAAAACTGCGAGAACTTGTCCATTAGACGGAAGTTTTGAACCCGTTATTTGATGTTTTATGTTCCCTATTAAAAATATCACTTTTTTAGAACCACGCAATTCCACTGCCATGTTCTGTTCACTGATTAAAAACTACACAAACATTTACTAATAAAACAACTTGGAATTATAAGCACATTGACACGTAGACATGCGCTGTCCTGAGTGAACTGGTACTGACACGTTTCACAGGTTGCACAATCTCACTGTCGAAGCATTCCAAAACCTTCCTTTTTCTTTTTTGTTTTATCTTTACCATTTACAGCTGTTGGGTGCTACGCTACAGACACGTGTCGTCAGCGTTCGCTCGCTTAAGTACACATGTACTTACTGACACCTTTAGATGCAAGTCGGCACGGGTTGCCGTGGTTCAAATTACATGAAACTTTATTTACAATTGTTTTGACATAAAAGGAAAAAAATAAGAGGGTATGCGAAAAAAAAATTAATTTCATTTTTTTGGGACACCCTAATAAACATATTATTTAGTTAGATCATTCTCCCTATACTATGGAAGTTTTCAAATTATAAGGCTGTGTCGTGGCACAATCCAATACATGGTTACACATACTTTCCATTACGAGGTTATTTCAAATCTCCTCACAACAGCCAACAAAGCTGTCTGGTTGCATTCTGGCTGGACAGCGCATGCATTTTCAAATGCGCATGTGCACTGATTTGATATGGTTGTGTTTGAGATTTGATTGGTTTTCCTGTGCCGAACATCTCGGATGAAGTAGAGACGAGTTGAACTTTAGCAGAAAAGCTCACACCAATGAGGCGGAAATCTTATGATTGGCTTGGAGTTCGTCACGTGACCCCATTTCTGTTCTGCGCTTGTTTTTCAGCAAACGTGTGAATCCATGGTAAAAGAATTCTGCACTTCTTGAAACTGTTTCCTTACAACAAAGCTAAATAATCTGTCTATCTTAATAGCTGCAAAGTACCGTTTAATGTCAATCTTTCTCCCAAATCTTATGTATTACCCTACTAGCATACTCTAAGAATAGATTAAAGAGTAATGAGGAAAATGCATATCCTTGTTTCATACCATTATGTATTTCGAAAGTATCTAATAAATAACATCCAAACCTGTACCCTGCTGTGCGTATCAATCAAACATATGTCACCTAGCTTGACAAGTTTTATGGGTATCCCAAACTTAAATAAAACTTTTGTATAATTTGTTTCTTTTAACTGAATTGTAAGCCTTTTTAAAATCTATGTAGCCTATAATAATTGAAGAATTGTCAAGTGATATCCCAACTTTTTTTCTCTCTAATATTTGTCGAATAGTAAAAATATGATCCGTTGTTTATCTATTTCTATATTACAAACCTTATTTTATTAATA
The DNA here is from genome assembly GCA_033556935.1 of Timema podura. Classification (NCBI taxonomy): domain Eukaryota; kingdom Metazoa; phylum Arthropoda; class Insecta; order Phasmatodea; family Timematidae; genus Timema; species Timema podura. Next base: position 52,145,613 of record JAVRXN010000007.1, on the reverse strand, counting down.
TTTCAACTTAATGTAATGATATTTTTAGATACATACACATTCTGAAATTTTACTTTATTAGAGATCACATTGAGACTTTTTTTAGCACCGCATCTTACTACCTGTTCAGGTTATATGCCTATGTACTAATTACACTAATGGGTTAGGGATTAAGAAGGCTTTATTTAGAGGACGTGCACCCACATTTGTATGGAAGAAGAGTGGAAACCCAATTAGGAAAAACCACCCTCAGTGCACCTGACTGGAATCGAACCCCAATATCCCCATCTTCAGCAGTCTAGCCCAACACGAGATTAGCGCGTTAGAGCATGCGACCACCGAAGCGGGTCAGTGAAACATTAAAAGATCACGCTACACCAGTACAGTTTAAAAATGTTGTGAGACGCAGTCATTTTTAGTGTATTCCTCTTACATTGTAATCCAATTCATGTATATAACTGAGCTTTGGTTAGATATGAGCTGGAGAAGGGTGAAAAAACACGAAAATCACATGTTAACTTTAAGAATTGAGATTAATATGTTAAATAGGGACAACTGTGCTAAAATAGATTAGCGGTAAGTATTAACCATAAAAATGTTATTTTGATGACTGTAAAAAAAAAGAAATTCCCTGGCTTTTTCCTGTTGGTTAGGTTTTCCAGGTCGCTGGACACCCTTCCATCCTATTAGAGACTACTACTGATAAGGTCTATAATTACAAAAAAAACCACCAAATTTATTAATCATAATTTTACATCCAATATTGTTTCCAGCCTTTGGCCTGGGTCACGTTTTTATTCAGGCTTATATTTCCTACACCCAGCTTGCTAGGCCTGCCCTAGCTTGATATGCCTTATAATCTTACTTAATACAAGGACAGGCACATCATTCAGTCTCCAGCTATTAATTTATTAATGTGAAAGGGTAAACCCATATTTTCATCAATGATAAATTTTCGGCCATGCCGAGAATTGAACCCAGGACCCTTAGTTCAGTAAGCAGACACTCTACCGACTGAGTTAAGGCGTCGGACTTGTTATTAATCATAATAAACTCATTAAAGCACATGACATATTATGATTATTGGTTTCCTGGATTAAACAATAATTACTCTTCTAACAACCGTACAGTAATAAAAGAGATACTCATTTGCATTTGGCCATGAACTATTGGCTACCCCTTTTAGAAATAGGCTAGTTCCCATCATCAAGTATATAAGATTCTTTTTTATTATTTTATTTCCAAAATATCAACATATTATGATTAAACTTATGTTAGCAAGTTAATAGGGCAAATTAATATAACTTTTCCGTAAGCTAGATAAAAGGAAATTAAATAGCTATGTTGACAGAAAAAAAAAAAAGATGGCCCAAGAAACTGCATGCTGGTGTCAGCCATGCTGAGTTCAATAACATGTAGGCTAACACAACTAAAACTATAGATCAAAGAATTATTGTTTTTACAGACATATTGTAATACTAATCATCTTCACAAGCACATTTAATCTTTTTTCGTAGTAAATCCAAATCTTGCAAGTGAGAAAAAATTAGATTTTTATCTGGTATGAATAAAGCTTTAACATCTAAAAATATAACTACACAATGTACCCTCCCCCAAGAACAGTAGCGAGGCGTCAGGGTAGGCAGGATAAGCTCAGCTACCCCAAAAGGTTTTGTAAAAGGAGAGGAAACATCCCTTTACATAAAACAAGTGTAAAATTGAAATTCTAATGGTCATTTTGTAAAGCATAGTGACATTTTAGTAAACGCACAAAGCGAATGTGTCAGTTCCTTTTGGGCTGAGATCATTCTGCCTAACGCACCCGGAAAAACAGGTCTGTGGGGAGCTAAAGAGTGGAATGCGCGTGCGACTTCATCACAGCGACTGGAGGCGACCAGTAGGCCAGCTATCCCCAACTCATGAGTGTTACATTCTAAGCATATAGGGCCTATAGGTTGTTTCAAAGGTTTATATTAGTGTAGGCTAGTTTAGTTTTGTGATTGTAACTTGAATTTTATTATTTATAATATATATCAGTAATGTTTTAAGATCTAGTGTATGTACTGTATAAAAAAAAAAAAGGTAGACATTGTAGACATCAACAATGACTCTTTCAAATCAGTTGACTTTTTGTTAAATAATTTTACTGAGGCTTTGTCTTTTGAACGAAAAGTGAATTTAAAAGTAAAAATAGCAAGACCAAAATTAAATGTTTCACAGGTTTAACAAAACATGAATAAATGATATTATTATTAGTAATAAGTTAGTAGTTGTAGGTTACTAGTAGTAGTAGTAGTGTTTTTGACATTGTTAAGTGTGCCCTTTCATTAGTGTTCAATGGAAAAGATGGCATCATATGACGCAAAGAACATATAAATATAAAAAAAGTTTGCCAATATTTACATTTCCACATATCTCTTGGAGTTTAATGTGAATTATATTTTAATTGTAGGTCTATAATTATTACAAATTTTCAAACTTTATAAATACCTACCGGTATTAGCTTATCAGATTTGTTGTTGTCTTAAGCATAACACCTAATATATTGTAACAAAACAAAGAAAATAAATTTTATATGCATTAGGTATACCTTAAGGTACTATTCCACACTTTCTTAGGCTGTACACATGTTACATATGTGACAACAAAAACAACTAAAGCTTTAACTATATTTCCCATCCCAGCTAACATATAACAATAAACAGCTGTTTTAAGTTTGTGTTCCGGCACGGATTTATCTGATTGCCAAACCCTTCCTTCACCTCTGACAAGATGTGTATTAATCACAACTTGTGAATGTGAGGAATGCCAGGTCTCCACCGTGGTTCGGATTCCACGTTAAACTGTAGGTCCTCCATTTCA